>CASHTH010001511.1:0-48899 GCA_030341885.1 Geodia barretti
CCCACCTAAACAAGATAAAAGTTGAACACTCCCTTCTCAGTGCAGCACCCTGCATGACCTCTCCCATACTATACCATGTTGTGTATATGATGGAATCATCAGTTTTTATCAGTACAGTCTATGTGCAATGAAAGCAACTAAAGTTCAAACCCTTCGGCGAACTGGGCATGCGCATATCGCTGTAGTACTAGTACGTCTGACACACGGGCTAGCTACAGAGTATATAGATGTGAAGTCCCGATACCGCCCTTCCGTTGTGACTATCGTGCCTTCAATACACAGAGCAGCGGACCCTAGCCTGTTCAAAATATAACGTCATGCGCTTTTCCGCAGCAATAAAAATGGCCGACTAGCATTACCGTAAATGGCGGAGCGCTCTAGCTTTGCAACGAAGCATTTTTCAGATAAAACGTTCGAAATTTTCTGACCTTCATTGCACGTTAATTAGGTCGTATTGTTTGTGAGACAACAGACATTCGAGAAGGATATTTTGATAGTAACTACAGCACACCACACACCCACACAGACAACCCCACTAGCAGTACCCCTC
Source organism: Geodia barretti (assembly GCA_030341885.1). Classification (NCBI taxonomy): domain Eukaryota; kingdom Metazoa; phylum Porifera; class Demospongiae; order Tetractinellida; family Geodiidae; genus Geodia; species Geodia barretti. The sequence continues at coordinate 551 of CASHTH010001511.1, forward strand.
GCTTTTGGGGGGGCCGAGAGGAGCCTGGCGCATCCGAGGGTAATAATATGTATGCTACCCCAACATAACCACCAACAAAAACCCCTGAAATGAACCGCATTTTATACAGACAAAGAGTTTCTCTTAGGGTATATAGCATCCTCGGCTACATGCTTATGTTTACTCCCATACCATAGTGTCCTAGTCAAGTCCATAGTACGGGCCCCAGTCAATCGTCCTCCAACTGCAGGAACACTAGTCCCCTCTTCACTGCCAACCCATGCCTGCCATCAGTCCATTAATTACCCAGGGCAATGCTTCAGAGGACGATCAGCACATTGAACAACAACACTGGTAAACACCTGGATAGACAGTTGGGGGAGAAAGAACAACAATATCTAGACTTTACCCAAGATTTTGTTTCACTCAATTTTACACCGGTCCCTTTTTAAACTATATAGTGCCTTTTTTTTTTTTGTATAAGTAAAACATAGAGATATTACGTAAACACACCTATGCTAACAAAAGACTAGAAGTGGTGGAAACTACTGGTATAATATCCCAAAAACAGGATAAAAACGAATAATCCGTATCGACCCGTATACCTCCGCATGCTACGGCCCGAGCGCTCTACATTTGAGCTAATTCCCCTTTCACAGTCTGCTATTGTCTCGCTTTGGCGTTGGCGAGTGAATGCACGCACAAATTCTGTTTGCCAAGTAGCCTACTGTATAGGTAGGCTACCATGCACTCATTGAAAAAACAGTGGCTCGTTAGCATGTAAGATACGAACTGCCTGGTGTAGTAGAAGTAGAACTAACTCTGGAGTCACCACATGCAAGCTTTAGTGATATTCATAGCTACATCGAACAGTGGCCAAATGAACAAAGTACAACTGAGAAGCGGTATCGATCGCTGTATACCTCTCGTCATGCTAAGCGAGCGCTCGTACTACCATTTGAGCTATTCCCCTACACGCACCCTTGAGTCCATACGTTTCCATGGCATGTGAAGCAGGCCTATACAATGCCCTGTTACTGTGAAAGTCGAGGAATGATCAAGATACAGATGAGTCATCATACTTAGCAGCGGTGAGGTGGGTGCCAGTGCCACGTATGTTAGTGAGGTTACGATATAGAGATACAGGCACGTAGGAGTTGTAATGGCCCAGAACTACACGCCGAGAGCGTCCAGATACTTGTCGTAAAAAACACCAAAATTTCCGACTCTTCAGCTCACGCCCTCGTGTAGTTGTAAAAGATCAGTCAAATGCCATGTAGAGAGACTCATAATATCAGGCATAATGCGTAGTACACACATGTACACTGACCTGAGCTCAATATCTTGGAAGAAAGTGTTTTTCCAAGCATAGAATTTCTTTATGACACGGATCCAGTCAATACTCACTGATGACTGAATTTACAGTAAGCAAATGGTTTGGATGTTATAGCTACATGATGGCAGCTGTAGACTTCCGTAAAAAGCTACTGCAAAATCTGCACACACACACACACACTGTGACAAACTTTGCAAGGACTTGTGAAAGTTTACATCAGCGTAATTATTCATAGTGTGATTCACATCTTGTGAAGCTGCGATACATGCACTGGTATACATTGCCTTGACTCTATTGTCTTTGTCGGCCATCATCTTGTACTCAGTGGCCAATCTTGACGGCCAGCCACCGGTTTGTTACAGGAATCAGAGAATACAGAACGCCACACCGCCAGAATGCTAGCCCTACCTGACCAACAGAGAGACATGTTGAGCAATGACCTAGTAATTGTGGGCTTATCGTTCTGCTTATCCATAGTACATTGAAGCCTATCCCTAGCTATACCCTCTTTGTACTCTAGTGTCAAATCACCGAAAAGCGCACGTTGTAGAGAGAGTAAAGGAGAGAGTGAGAGTACACTCAGGTTGGTGGCCTGTTGGTAAGGCGGTATAGAGAGATGGCTATCTGGAATGGAAGACATCCAAACTGGTGGAAACTCTGACAGACGTTGACGATGCGGCGGGGTGGGGTGCGAGCGGGTCAGGTGTCGGTACTGCATGAAATTCATCACACTGCAGCACACACACGCACACAGTCACAAAGCACCAATATCTATTAGATTAGGGGAGCTGGCAAGTGCGCAGGTTACTTTCGCGTTCAAAGGAAAATTACATGCATCCGGACTGATCCTACTTCTACAGACATCCTTGTTTCACTGTTTTATTCTTGTAGGGTACTATAGCATCATAATATGATGACCAGTTATTGCATGCATACATGCATTGGTAGACTCGTATTCATAATTTCACATGAGCTGACCTGTCCAGTTGAATATCTGGACATTGTTGATCGCTTATGACCAGGACTTTCTGTAAGCTTCCGTGATAGAGCTGCCCCGCACCTCAGCCCTACTTATTCACCGCTGTGCTCAAAAAGACTGGCAGAAATATTTGCTACAACAGCAGCAAAAATTAATGCTCCTAAAATGGAGAATCCGGGTAGCGACCCGGTACACTCGCGCATGCTAAGCGAGCGCTCATTACCATTTGAGCTAATTCCCCTATCTACTTCTAACATCACCATTCTATATACACATACCGAGATACTCAGCGTAAATTATCACATTATAAAATCATCCACGTAGGGAAATCTGCTGTAGGTGTACAATGGGACATATGTGAAATGGTTACTCGATGACGCTCCAGTGTTTTTGCTAAATACAAAGATGTTCCCATTCTCCCATGTGTCCAATTATACCCTGTCATTGAATGAGAGGTAGTATAGCAGTGACCTAGTGGTGCTGCACACCAGTCCCAGCAGCAACAGATACGCCATAGTACATGGCTCCTGCGGAAATCGAAGACATGTTGGTCATTCACAAACGTGTGGTATAAAACGAAAAGACTGACTTGTTGTTCTCAATGAAAGACACTAGTCTGGTAAAGAGGAGGAGAGGCCTGCAAACCCAGCAGGTCCGTGTAACTTGATCAGACCCAGTGGGTAGTCGTGCCACCCAAACGCGCGGTTGGCGGCAGAGAATAGACATCAGCAGCGATGTAGACTGCTTAGACTGCTTGCGGTTCTCCATCCGTTATCTGTGAGCCAGAGTTTTTCGCGAAACTTTTTTCGTGTTGCCCATCCACGGACGGTCCAGGCCAGTATAGTCTGTACACTACTGTCAGTCGTCGAGTCAATGGTGGGGTAGTGGACGGTAGTGGTCGTCGTTCTTTGCAATGGATCTCATCGCTACCCTCTGAGTCTAAAAAACGACGCACCACTTGTGCTCCACCCCTCCTCCGTCCCCTGTTGGCCACTAACACTCACGTTAACATCCACGTTTGTTGAAGCAGTCGCTACACTCCCTCTCCGTACCCAGACGTTTTCTGAATTTCTCACGAATGAGGGAAGTTTGCAGAGTCTTTGGTAGTGGGGGAAGGTCAGTCGTTGATTCAAGACCCCCCACGGCACCTCGTCTCAGCAGAGGCCACACCCACAAGAAAAAGAGGAGAGACACGGGATTGGCACGGTCTTCGTACGCATTCACGTGCGAGAGCTCAGATCAGTGTTATCTCTAGCACTATAAAGGGCGCCATACGTTGAACCGTGTCCTCTATAAATCAATGGCTGCTCCTCTCTAACTTCCTCCTCCTCCTCTTCCTCGTCCTCTGAGTTTCTCCACTCTGTATTGACACTGCTGTCTCCTTGACTCTTAGTCTCCCGCGACCGCCACCTGCTACTCTCCTTACTAGTTGTAGCTGGTGGCAGGGAAGAGGAGGCTCATACCATAGAGAACCTGCAACCCCATGTGTATGTATATTGACACTCTTGACTGGAGGGAGAAGTACATGTCCGGAGCTCCGCGTACTGGTAGGGGGTACTGTTTAGCGTCCCAGCGAACGGTGGCTACGGAAGTGGAGGATGCTAGCCACGAGAGTTAGGTACCAGCTGACGTTGAGGACAAGGGGCCCCCTGCCTGTGTAGCCCAGTGAAGTGGAGAACACCCACAATGCAGCTGCATGGATCGTCCAAGATACGAAGCTCACTATCTGAGCTACTAGCACGGCGTACGGACGCTGCCTGTCCATCCAAAACGCAGCTAAGAACCCGACCAAGCTATTGAGGGCCATACACACGGCAATTCCCAACTTCAACATCACCACGAGCGGTCTCCTGTCCCGTCTGTATCTAGATCTGTAGCGGCCGGCATAGAAGAAGCTGACGGCGCCGAAGAGAGCCGCAGAAGAGGTCACGAACGCGAGGTACTGGAAGCACATCTCGAAGTCTCCTCCGATCAACCACTGGAACGAGAGGGACTGGTGTCTGGGAAGAGAGCCTGCAGCCGTGACGGGGACGTAGCAAAAGTGCTTCTCCACCCATCCATCTCGTATACACTCTCTTTTACGCAGCATAAAAACTAGCTAGTGCTCCTACAATTATACCCAGAGCCCCGTCAGTTTGTATGGTGGGCTATAATTAGAATGCAAGCCATAAACTGCTGATTCAGCAAACAAACGTTAACCGTCGGCGGGAAACATGAAACGAAAGTACCCCCGAGCCACTCTCAGAAAGATCATAAAGGGAAAGAGGAGTGTTAACCTGTCTAAGTCCGTGGATATTGCCGTGAGTAACACGCGTTTAGAGCTCGTATGGTGCTATGAATGCTATACCATGGATTGCAGGTGTTTCTGGGTCTAGTTCTGGCTCTCAATAAGCTGGCAAAGGCCGCCAGTAATAAAGCCCAAGAAGACAGGGAGACTGTCATCACATCCAGACACATTGCTTTCAGTGGCCCCCTGTAAGTTACAAGAATATGTTGAAGCAAACCCAGCCATTACATATCCCCTTTCTTGTGTGCATAGGATATATTGTCGAGTTTGAAGGGATAGAAGTGTACTTTCTTATCATCCGTAACACTCCCAAGCTTTTACTCCATATTTTGTCATCATGAATAAAACTATTTGATCGCTCATTTTGTTTGAAAATGGTGGAAACGTGACTATGAGTGAATGGTGTCAGTCTCTAGCTTGGGCTGGTATTGTCTGCAAGAGCCAGTCGCGCTCCTCTTCAACTGCAGGTTCAACACAAAACATTAGTGTTTCAATGGTGTGCGACTAAGTACAAACCTATACGTATCATGTATGTAACATAGTGAAGGAGTGAAGCCTTTTTATACAGACTGGTATGGTGCTGCTATATAAACACAGCAACATAAGTGAAACTGACCTCTCTCAGCTGTCCTTCTGACCATCTCTCCCAGCATCTTCCTCAGCTGGTCATACACTCCCTCCTCACACCACCCATTGGCCTCCTGTAGTGACAACCACATGACAGTCACATGAGAGTCATGTGACCTTACAACACAGGAGATGGACCCTTCATTATTGCGTGTTTGAAAGTTGCTCTCCATGCGAAGGTGACGCAAAGCTTTGTCTGCTGAGAAAGGAATTAAAGCCCGGGGAAAGGACAGTAATAGTTTTTTGACATCTCGTGCAGTGTGTGGCAATGCAAGTTGGTGCAGTGTTTTATGGTCTCTTCTGCCCAAAATAAACACTCACAGAGCATTCATCTTCTCTTCCATCGTTGGCATGTAGGAGAGTCTGCAGGGACTCATCTCGCAGGTCACACAACTGGTAGTAAACCTGTCTCTGGGTGGGCAGCTGGTGTGCAATGAACACTGGACACGCCTCTGTCTCAGGGGCATTGGAATCAGCCACGGCCTCAGCTAGCTGGACACTGTCCCCACTCAACTGGAACTCATCTTGCTTCTTACTCCCTGCATATACTGCACAGAGAGTTCTAGAGGATTACCACGCATACACTAAATTTCGAGGCACTTTTTTGCGGTTAGCTAATCCTTAAAGAGAATGTGGCAATACACAAGTACTAATAGGTCCCAGCGCAGGAAAAGCAGTTTGCAGTTCTAAATGTAGCCCTTATATCAATGAATGGTCAGACGTCTACGCTTGGTCATAATAAGGTTTTCAGTGACACCTCTTAAACTTTTAATCTCGGAGTTCAAACACTTGATGTCACAAATACGTATATGAAACTCACCACTTATGTATGTGTAATTCTCGATATGAACTTTACTTACTCAAGCCTTTCCTGAGTTTGCTTCTCCTGGCCTCGAGAGTGCTGACAGCGGCTATCTCTCGTGGGAGGCGATAGTCAAGGCACTGGTATCGTTTGCTATCAGGGGTGGAGCGAGGGTCGTAGCCCAGTCTCACCCACAACATCTTCCACGGACCGTTTGTGAAGTAGTAGCTCACCAATGCCAGCAGACTGAGGAGAATATAAGCGTAATGTTTTGTTATACGCCCAGGCTAGCTATAATAAAGAGCTATAGAGCTAGGGGCTACGATCATTATGATACCAGTAAACTACATAATACCATACCATGGACCAACCATCATACGCAACTTCTGAAATTGGCTTGCAAAACGTACAAAAAGGTTATGACATCACACCATTTCACTCCATCACTGCATTCTCCAACTATAGTCAAGGTATTTAGGACGAACTGCATGCCAGTCTTTCCCTATACTTGTAAAAAGTACGAAAAGATTAGGCAACCCTATTGTTACAGTCACTCCCCGGGATTATTTGCACTGCATTCTCCAACTTCATTACTCTTTCCCTACATAGACTGACATTATTACAAAATATGCTGCACCGAAGCTCTGATACTAATGGATCAAGTAGCTATAGTCAAAGTATTAGGATGGTTAGTTTGCCTTTACTCCCCCAGAGTTACTTTAAAAAGTACGAAAGTTTGGCCACCCTATTTTCAGCAGTCAATCCTGAGGATCGTTTTTTTTTACTGCACTCTTCACGTACTGTCATTTGTTTTCACTGTGCCCTTCATCTACTGTCAGAATGGTTGTTTAGCCTGTCTAACTCACATTCGCTTACAGAAAATTAGGTCACCCTATGTACTTCAGTTTCACTGCACCCCCCAGCTATAATCAAAGTACCAATACTGGTCAGTTTGCCTGTCCTTCCCTACACTTGCGTTCTAAAAGAACAAAAACTTCAGGCCACCTTTTGCAAGCAACAGACTCTGTAGCTGTAGTGAGGAGTACACATTACCTTCTCACTATAACATTTGGCAGCTTGGTTCTGTACTGGATCCAACCTCTTGACCAGATCGGACGCTCCTCAAACAACTGTGTCCATGATTGTATATAACTCACCATGGCACACAGCACACCAGAAGACAGCAGTTGATTTACCTTCTTGACAGCCTCTAGTTTTGTTTGGTGTAAGGCGGGCACCTCTGGCAGATCTGGATGTGACTTACTCGGAACAGCTGGACGACAAACAGTCAAGACATTGTTATAACCAGTGAGTTTAGAAGCTTGTTTGTGTCAACTACCAGGTGGAAAGGCAAAGGCAAAGCAAACAAGTCGACTACACCCAGGGCAACTCTTTTTTTCCAAGGTATAAAAAGAAGAGCTGCCCTAGGTGGGATTTGAAACCCACAACACTATGCAGTCTAGGTCAGTTTAGGACCTTGCATAAGGGTTTTATCCACTATTATAGCTCCTCTATGACGGCGAATAAAGAATAGGATTGGAGAAAGATACAGAATGATAGAAATGTACTGCACTGTATATAGCTACTTGCTAAAGTAATGCGATAGATGAAGGATACGTCCTTTGTGGTCGAATGTGATACCGATGGCAAAGACCTGTCTCCTCTGTCTACTGCTGCCTGGGACCTGGTTCCCCGTCACCTTGTGTTGGAAATCTGGACGACTCCTGCATCAGCCATAATCTATATTAACACTGCATAATTGGGCATAAATATGTCCTAATAGTTGCCCGCGGTTTGCAATGTGGCAGTACGTAATGGGCTACTAAGGGATACAAATAGAGCCCACTGCAGAATTGGAAATAAGTTCTCCAGTATTCAGTAAAAGTTTCATACTAGTCACATTCATCTGCACCATTTCCACAAACCTTCAAAATCTGCAAGTCTGCAAAACCTACTTATGCACAACAGCAAGTTTAGTACTATGCATATCAATGGCAGGTAGGCTTACGCATAGTTGATGGCTTGTCAAACTTGCTGAATGCCCATGGAGGGAAAACAGGGGGACGCCCCTGTCCTCAATGCATCGTAAAATTGGTTCTGAGAAGAAAGAAGAGCCTTGTCGATGTGTCACTGCCAGAGCCGACCTGTACACGTACGTACCACTGATCTGGAGATACTGGGTCTAATGCTTCAGCTTTTTTATGGCACCTGGTTCAAACCTGGGGGCACTTGGAAGTCGCCATACCTGTAAGGATACAAGATGGCGGCTAATACACAGACACAAGATACTAATGTCGAGCAAGCCCATGCCGACATTGGATATGTTGTAATTTCAAAGAAAGAGAGAAGGGGCAAATACCTGGTAGAGCAACACTGGGTGTTTTTTAAGATAATAAAGACAACATCTTTGAATTGGTAGGTCAGTCTGACCATGCCCAGACACCTCCACTTGAGTGTCTGGTCCACTGCATCTTTCTCCTGACCCCCCTACTTCACCTCCCTTCCTCCCTCCCCACTGCCTCCTGCCTCGTCTTCGTCTCACCCTCAGTACAGGTTGGTAACGGGCAGGGATCTACCCACCACTGGCTTGCAGAACCTGTCCTCTGGTCTCAGTCTCGCCTCCAACACATGCGTCTTCTCATAGTACACCTGGAGTCCCCAGATATGAGCTGTGGCCAGTGCAGACTATATAGGATACCTACCTTTTCTATACTCTTCATGCCACCGAGACTATTGATAGCTCTGTCCACATTGTCCACAAAGCCTTTAGAATGATTATGATACAGAGGCTGGAAGTGCAGTGCGATAATCTTCACCTGGGTACTGGATGCACATCAATTTTCTCTGGCCTTCAGGCACAGAAGCCACTATTAGACCACTGTCTCCTTCACCACCCTCCGCCATCAGTAGTATCCGGAGAGAAACCGGAAATATACGCGCGTATGCGGAGTGCACGTGTTGAAGAAAGACTATATAGGATGCGTACTACTTTCCCACTCATCATAGGGAGACTGTATATCACCAGACAATGCGCTAAGGTTAGAAAATGTGTAAGGAGGCCACCGTCTTCTCTAAGTGACGTTCTCAGTCTCCTATACAAGAAAATCTCGCCATGAGTCACGTGATATGATCCTCTGTAGCTGTCCGCAGCCAGTATCTCGGGTGGTGTGCATGTGGGAGCCAGCAATGGGCGGCCTCCGCCGTCCGGTGAGCGAGGCAGGAGGGAGAGGAACTACCAGAGGAGCCAGGCGAGGAAGGAGAGGACCGGGGCAGCCAGAGACAAGGAGATAGACGTCCAATCCCTGCTGAAGAACATGAGGGAGACTGGTAGTCAGTCTGCAGACACCTCAACCTCCCTCAAGTAAAACCGTCTTAAAAAGTCGTTGTGAAATGTTCTTCCATTACTATAACAGAGATGTACTGGCTGGGATAAAGTTCCACATCCCTCCAAATGGTAAGTGTGTCCTCTCTTTGTTAGCCAGCCAGAGAACTACACTAGGACTGACATTTTGGCAGGATAGTGCAGATTTATGGAAGGAGTATAATTTCATTTCAACAACTCTTTAGAGGAGTATTGATAGGACTATGCATATTAGGACATGTTTGAATCAACCAGATGCATACAAAATGTATTCCTCTTCTCTCTCTCTCTATCATGTATTGAATGGTAGAGGTGACTCGTAGGAAGTTGGGTCTGCCTCCCCGAAGTTCCCCTCACAGACCAGAGAAGGAGGTGGCACGACTGAAGGAGAGAGAGAGACTGCCAGAAGAACTCCATCCACGCCCTCGGCTGGTCCTCGACTCGGGGTGTTCGGTGACCCTGGACCTGACACCCAACTACTACCACCTGCTCCTCCTAATCTCGCCGAGGTAGACATATAACATAATACAAACATTGGGTGTTCACAGTATAATGAGAGGCTTTTGATGAAGTTCAGAAACGCCACAACCAAGAGCCAAGTGAGCCTGCTAGCACACTTTTCTAGCTGTAACAACAATAATGTGAAAGGTCACAATCACCGAACTTGGGTTTAAGCTGTTACCATTACATGTTACCCCAGCTGTATTGAGTGTTCAGGTGGTTTGGTTATCTCGTGAGATTTCACTTTTGCCAGAGGAGCATGCAGAGCTGGGCTAGCATGCAGAGCCTCAGACCAACCAACCAGTTCCAGCAGGACATGACTGACGTGGCTTTCCCCAGGCAGTTCCCCATCGACAATGAGACTGCCAAGAAGTATGTATATACTACCACACATAACAAACTGTTGTGTTACTGTGTTGTGTGTCATGTTCTGTTGGTATATTATGTATATAGTGAGGAAGAGGGAGTAGGATTTGAAGACCACGTTCTACTGAATCACTTATTGAAGGGGTTCCCATCACGAGGTGCGTTTCTCAGATGTGAATTCAACACAACTGTATGAAGTATGCAGCATCAATTGCAAAATTTCAGTTTCATACATCTGTATATTTAGGAAATTACGGTATTGTAGGTGGTAATGTTGGATATTCAAAATCTCGCATTAAGACCACTAGGTAAGCTTGCTTTGCTCACCCATTTGCTAGCTATTTAAAAATTAAAGTACACAACACAGAATTGCACTCTCTCCCTCTTGAATGATTCAACTCTAGTGTCTCCATGTTGTCCCCTGCAGGTCCGGTGCGTCACTTCATAGAGATGGTGGTGACCGGACTCTCCAAGAACCCTCACTACTCAGCCAGGGAGAAGAGAGAGCACGTCCAGTGGTACAGAGACTACTTTGCCCAGTTCTCTGATGAAGAGCTCCAGGCCCTTCCCTCCTCCACTGCTGGGCCTGGGGAAGACAAACAGCAGTAGTGTAGAATGCTCACTTTATGGTACTCACGTACAGAAATAACTTGGCAAAAATGGTTGGAGTTAAAGTCTGTGTGTGGTACATAGCTATGACATGGGAATACCTACACAACCTACACAACCTACACAGAATGCAGCTAGCTAAACAAAGATGATTCATCATAATATAGGGGTTAGGAGTGTAGTTGCACTAGCTAGGGTGTGGTCGATATATCATTGCCAACAGTAGACTTCTGTGGAAGATGAGCTTTCTTCAAGAGTACCCGGACCTCAGGCCATTTGTTCTCACCAACGTTCGACCGACTGGTAGACTGATAGGCTCGGGATCCTATGGCAGTGTTGAGGAGGTCGAGATGCCCGGAGTAACTTGTGCTGCCAAGAAAATCCACAATTTCTTCCAGGACCCCCCAGCAAGGTACCACGCGAGTGGACAGAAAAAACATTTACGGCGTTCGTGCGCGAGTGTGGGTGATGAGCACCACCATGACAAGACCCCAGCAGGGGTACCACCTGAGGGGATAGAGAAGGCTCTGGGGGAGATTTGTGAAAGAGTGTGGCTGATGAGCGCCCTCCGTAACCCCACATCGTCCAGTTCCTGGGAGTGTGTCTCCTACCTGGCTCCCGGGTCCCTGCACTAGTCATGGAGAGATTGGACGCTAGTCTCCACGATGTTCTGGACCCTGAACCTCCCCCATTCACCAAAACCTTCATCCCAGTCAGTTTGAAGTGCTCCATCCTCCACGACATAGCCAGTGGCCTCTGTTTCCTGCCACAGTCACTCCCCACCCATCATTCACCGCGATCTGTCGGCAAAGAACGTTCTCGGACAAGGGGCATGGTGGCAAAGATATCAGACCTGGGCATGGCTCGGATCGTGCCCAGCCTGCGAGCTGCCACCATGACCAAGGCACCAGGTGCCTCCATCTACATGCCTCCAGAGGCACTGGAGGATGAGTCAAAGTACGATGTCACTATCGATATATTCTCTTTTGGGGTTATGTGTGTTATGCTTTTCTCACTTGCAGTGGCCCATAAGCCTACAGTGGAGGCGTAGCAAAGACCCGATTGGTAAAACAGAAGGTGCAAGTGCAGTCACCATTGATGGAGTTATGTACTGTGGTGGTTCTCTGGGATCCACACACAGAATGTACCAATACACACCGGACAGTGATACATGGAGTGAACTCACACAACCACCTGTACGGGGATTTTTTACAACATCGCTCAATGGGAAATTAGTGCTAGCAGGGGGTGGGGATTACAAACGTTATTGTGTGAACAATGTTACAGTGTGGGACAGTGATAGACAAATGTGGACCAACCCCTACCCACCCATGCCGACAGCTCGGAGCCAGGCAGCTGCGGTGGGGTACAAGAAGTATCTAGTGGTGGCATGTGGGTTCCCAGGTTTAGCCACAGTTGAAGTATTGGACAGCTCCACCGGGAGATGGTACACTGGCGAGCCCCTGCCCGTGGGTGGCCGGAAAATGTCTGCAGCACTAGTGGGGGACTCCTGGTACCTTTCTTCCTTACGGCAATGGCATGATACGAAATATCACATTTTTAAAGCTAATCTTCCCACTCTCATAGACAATGCTATGTTATCCAAGGGAGATGCTGCACCAGTATGGCAGGAACTGCCGCCAGTGCCTCAAATAACTCTAGCAACCTTCAAAGGACATCTACTAGCTGTGGGGAAGACGATCCAACACTATGATCTGGAAAATGATGTGTGGGAGATGCTTGAATATTTACCTTTTATGGCTTGGGGGGGTGTGTGCTCTGCTGAACTTTTCGGTGGTCATGGTGGCTTGTTGCTGTTTGAAGGTTCCAGGCTCTATATTGGAACACCTTCTTAACAAGATAATAGCCTGCTAATTTGTACCGTCCTACATTGTACAGTAATCTGGTGTGTATTAGTTGTATATACCCCCTTTTCCCCCTCAGGCAAGACTTGTAGTAGTGGTAGTGTGTAGCTATTCATCTGTGTTAGTGTACTGTCTTGCAGTTTTCATATATGTTCCTAAATAAACCACAAACATGCTTGTCGATACTGCATGTACGTAGAATAGTCTCAAGGGAAAAGTCTTTTAGCCAAAGTGTGCGTGTGTGTAGTGTTTTTGTGAAAGATGCCCGGAGCCACTTGTGCTGCCAAGAAAATCCACGACTTCTTCCAGGACTGAACGTCTATTTATATGTGATTGGAACTGCACATACCATAATTTTCTACCTGATTCTTATAATTATGTGCGAAAAATTGAGTCTCGCTCGCACACCAAAAACAGTAATACCTATTCTGACAAAGAACTTCCTTCATGCACTGTTGAGGAGAATAGGCAGTGTGTGTGTGTGTAATGGGAGACTCACTATAAGTGGGGGAATGTTTATTGTAGCAATGTTAGTACACAGTGCAGAACTTGCAGTTTTCATACGCCTTCCTAAACAAACCACAAACATGCTTTTACTGTCGATACTGCAGCTGCATGTACATATATAGAATAGTCTCAAGGTTGGCCGGGGAGAGTGTGGTTCTGTGGAAGATGAGCTTTCTTCAAGAGTACCCAGACCTCAGGCCATTTGTTCTCACCAACGTTCGACCCACTGGTAGACTGATAGGCTCGGGATCCTACGGCAGTGTTGAGGAGGTCGAGATGCCCGGAGCAACTTGTGCTGCCAAGAAAATCCACAATTTCTTCCAAGACCCCAGCAGGGTACCACCTGAGGGGATAGAGAAGACTCTGGGGGAGTTTGTGCGCGAGTGTGGGTTGATGAGCACCCTCCGTCACCCCCACATCGTCCAGTTCCTGGGAGTGTATCTCCTACCTGGCTCCAGAGTCCCTGCACTAGTCATGGAGAGATTGGACACTAGTCTCCACGATGTTCTGGACCCTGAACCTCCCCCATTCACCAAAACCTTCATCCCAGTCAGTTTGAAGTGCTCCATCCTCCACGACATAGTCAATGGCCTATGTTTCCTGCACAGTCACTCCCCACACATCATTCACCGCGATCTGTCGGCAAAGAACATTCTCCTGACAAGGGGCATGGTGGCAAAGATATCAGACCTGGGCATGGCTCGGATCGTGCCCAGCCTGCGAGCTGCCACCATGACCAAGGCACCAGGTGCCTCCATCTACATGCCTCCAGAGGCACTGGAGGATGAGTCACGATATGATGTCACCATCGATGTGTTCTCATTTGGAGTTTTGGCCATCTTTGCTCTCTCGCAAACCTTCCCCAGACCACTCGCTGCTGCCTATATGGACAGTAGAAGAGTGATGGTAGGTCGTACTGAGCTTGAGCGCCGGGACAGCTACATACAACAGATCAGGAACGAATTAAACGACGGTCACCCCCTAATCAAGATGATCCAGAAATGCCTCAGCAATCTGCCTGAAGAGCGACCAAAAGCTAATGGTCTTTTTCAGTTCCTTGAGCAGGGCAAGGCCAAGATTAGTGACGACAAGTTTAGCGAGAGCAAACTGTCACTGATACAAGCTCTGAGACAGACAACAGAGCTGCTAAGAAAGAGCGATAAACTCTTGCAGCAGAAAACTTCAGAGGTGCAATCTCTCAACCAGCAAATCTCGAGCATGGGAGCGCTGATAGAGTCACAGAGAACACAGATTGAGCAGTTGCAAAGAAAATTGCAGGTAACGTTAAATGCCGTGGTTTGTATCGTTACAGATTCATTAATGTTTTTTACAGAAGATACCAGATGTCAGAATTGCTCGCTCTGACAGCATACCTACTGCGGGATCCAGCAACACTGTAAGTAAACCAATGACAAACTTTGTGCAAGGGACGACACCCACAAAGCCATGCACTTGATAGTTTTTGAAAACCACAAGTTGCACTTTACCTTTGTTCACCAAAGACCTTTCCTTGTATGTACCTCTCAGGAAATGAGGTGGCCCCTCCCACTACAGTGGAGGAAGGGGAAGGACATCCCCACTGGGTTGTGCACAGCCTGTGCCGTGATCATTGACGGCGTGGTCTACTGTGGAGGAAATTCAATCAACTCGTCCGATGTAGCCATGTACAGCCCGGACACTGGGACGTGGAACTTGCTTCCTCCCTCACCCGTGTTCGACTTTTTCCTGACGTCGCTCGGCGACCAACTGGTGTTGGTTGGAGGTAGTAATGCTAGTGACGAAGACGTGAATGCAATAACAGTGTGGGACGGCGAGTGTGGTAGGTGGACCAACCCCTACCCACCCATGCCGACAGCCCGGAGCCAGGCAGCTGCGGTGGGCTACAAGAAGTATCTAGTGGTGGCATGTGGATTCCCAGGTGTAGCGAATGTGGAGGTATTGGACAGCTCCACCGCGAGATGGTACACCGCACAACCGTTGCCCGTGGCTGGTTGCAAAATGTCTGCGGCACTAGTGGGGGACTCCTGGTATCTGTCCTCGTTTGGGAAGTGGGACGATGGGAGGGAACACATTTTCCAAGCCCACCTCCCCACACTCATATCCAACCTCTTTTCCCACTCTCGTGACCCTGTCTGGCTCCAGCTACCCACACCACCAGTACAGCACCCAGTTCTAATGGCCCTCCGGGGACACCTGCTACTAGTGGGTGGAGTCCACATGTGCCTCAGCATTCAACTAATCCATCGCTACGACACGACCGAGAGGAGGTGGAGGGACTGTGGGCAGTTGCCCCTGCCGTTAAGCTGGTGTTTGTGCGACTGAGTTGCCATCCGGTGAGCTGATGGTGGCAGGGGGACTGAGTGGCGAGACTAAACTGTCAAACACCATAATGATCGGCATCATACAGACTCGCTTTCAGACCAGGAACTAGCTCTGTGTGCATTAAACGTCAAAATGCTTACACATCAAGTTAATTCAAAACGACTAAAAACAAAACATTTCAACACAGGGGAGGGTTATACACTCACCCTCAACAAGACTGTTATATATTTACTGTGCTACACTGCGTGTGTCAGGTGGCGTATCAGTTGACGTACTAACATACTGCGAGTCAGTTTCAGAGTCTGGCAAATTATCTTTATCTTCTTTTGCTGGAGCCTCTGGATGTTTTAGAGACTCCTTGGCCTCAGCTATCGCTCTCTCCTGAAGCAAACCCACATAGAATTAACCTCATGATACACGGGAGGGTATGTTTGTAACTCACCCTCTCTCCCAAAACCAATTTGATTCTCGCCATAGATTTTCTTACCTACAAACAAGGTAGAAAGGCAAAGGCAAAGCAAACAAGTCAACTATGTACACGTATTTTACACCCAGGACAGCTTATTTTTCAAGCTGCCCTAGGTGGAATTCGAACCCATGACCCTTTGCAGCACTCTATCAACTGGTAAAAAATGGCATATTTCAGGTGTATATACCTAGAGTATACCTTCCACGTTCGCTCAGGAGCTGGCATGATAAAACCAGTTCTTCGTGCCTCGTGTTTGACAGTCATCAACATGTTTCTCTCCTTCAACAGCACATACCTAACAAACCGTGAGGTAATCACACTACTACATCAGCTAGAGGTCTGTGTCATTAGTCCTACCAGAGCTTGTGGAGATCTTCGTTGCTCTTTTGCCTCAACTCCCTGGCCTCCCATTGCCTTCCTGTACAGACAACACAGTCACACTTCAAACATCAACAGAATGTGCCTCTTGCACCATAGGATCTAGGCTTGCATTTACACCAATTGTTTCTTTTGTGGATCTTACCTGCACTTTCTCCCTCTTCTATGACGTCACCCTTTGGGAAAAACTCCTCCAGTCCTCTCAGAGCCGGAGAACTGTGCAAACCGCGGAAAGCTGCTAGTGCGCTCCAATTAGAGCAGGAGGTATTTCTTCCGATTGGAGCGTCCCGTAAACCCTGCAGAGAGATGTGACATCTGAAGAGGAGCTTTCTATTGTGTCGAGGTAGTCTCCAGTGTCTGAAAAATGCCATCATGACGCAGATCCGCAAGTCGACCGACGTAGAAACTCCACGTGTGGTTTGGTGGGCGTGTTTGTTTGATCACCTGACTGTGAGTGTGCTCCAAATAGAACTTCAGCCGTCTTCTTTCTTGGGGGCTAGTTTCTTGCCGTGATGGACGTGCATGGCTTGCCTATTGTGGGGACGGGAGTGGACTATACAAAGGTGAACTAGAGTCCCATACGTTTTTCAATAGCTCTACTGCCGCGTTTGCAGGTACCTGCGCTAGAGCACAAGAACACGCTCGTTTTCCTCAACTCGTTCGTCACTCAGACTGCGCAGTTTCTCAACAGGTTCTCGGCAGCCTGTGAAGAGGTAACGTAGCTATCAGTAAAGGGTGCAGTATGCTGTCTTAGTAATTCTTTGCTATAAACTGCATAAAAGTATGCTTGTTTACATCTCAGAGACTTGGTGAGCTGAGTCTCCGGATACAGAGGCTGGATATATCACTCAACATACTAGAGGCTAAGGTGGGAGAGTTTCTTATAGTAGTAGTGTAATGAACTGTTCTTGTGTGCAAACATGTGTACCAGCATCATATCAATAACCATCTGTATACTCTGCACTGAGCAATGTTCCACTTGTCTGGCCAACATGAATGTGTGGGTACAACCTGTTTTTGTGTTGACAGCGTGGTTTTATTACTCTTCTTTCTTCCGACATATGAACCTCCTTTTTTCACTTTTTGTACTCCCCTATTGTGAACCTCTCTCTTCTCCAGCTATCATCGATCCCGGATCTGGAGGGAGTGCAAGCAACACAGCAGTACCAACCACCAGAGGCTGTTGCCTCTGCTGGGGCTGCCCCGGCCAGCTCGTCACGGCAGAGGCCTCCCCCTCCTTCCTCCTCGTCTACCTCTGCCCCTCCCACTTCCTCTGAGGTGCCTGCTCCATCCAGCGGTGCCGAGCAGCCTATATCACCTCCGCAGGCAGCACAGGGTGAGCTTATTGTAGGAATGTGGCAGGCTGGAATGTCAAAAGGGCCCAGAGCAAGAATGCAATAAGTAGATGTTTTAGTGACAGTTTCTAAATCTAGTCCTGCCACATCCTCTCTAACCATTACTGTGTGTGTCATATCTTTTTCTCTGCAGAAGAGCCTCAAGCAACAGGGAGGAAGAAAGCTAAGGATGATCCACGATATGCGAGATACTTCAAGATGAAAAGACTAGTGAGTTACTGTAGCTATAGAGGATGGCAGCACTTAGAATGATTTTTTTAATGTAGATGCGGTCTTTTTGCTCCACACCCAATGAAAAGTGCATGTTGCATGTTCACAACTTCCACCAAACTAAAGGACGTTGCGAGATAACAATTTTGTGAATTTCATTTTTTTTTCGTCCGTTTTTAGGGCAACACGCATACCCCAGCTGACCATGTTTATAATAAAAAAACATTTTTCATTTGCTTCTTTGCTTTTTGCCGCAAAACGTTTTTTGACTGCTGTTCCTTGTGATCTATATATTTGCCTCCCTCTCTGTCCACAGGGAGTGAATCCACTGCAGATACAGATGGAGATGAGAAACCACGGCCTGGACCCAGACATTCTAGAAGACGAGGAGGCCGAATTACCAGATAGCGAGCAGGGGCAGGGCGGAGTTGGGGGAGCGAGAGCCGACAACGACAAAGACTCTGAGGTCGGAACCACTGCCTCTTCTTCATCGAGTGAGCTTCGGACGATAGTTTTGAGAGTGACTGACAATCATCGTAGCATCTTTTTACGCCACAACATGCTGTGTGTGTTCACTTATTAAGTTGAAGCAAAGCATCAAGAGCAACATAGGCATAATAAATAACTCATTGCACGCAATGTCAATATACCAGCAATTTACCCCGGTATAATAATAATGTATATACTGTCTACTGTAGTGTGGTGGTAAAGGGTCCCAGCCGCTTTTTCTGCCTCAATAATAATTATGATGTCTCTTTCATAAGCTTTCTGTTTTAAAATATGATGATGGCTACAATTCTTCCTCCTTTGAAACAAGTTTTTGAGCTTCTTCTTTGGTTAGAACTCTTGGTCTGTGCTGCGAGATGTACTGCAGAACAAAGAGCATAGTAGTTCAGTAGCAGGGCATTTTACTCTCTATAAAAATGCTCTCTATACCATTTTCTGCTAACACTTTGTATGACAATTTGGTATCACATCGTACCAGTATCAATATAAACATACACTCTCTGTGACTATATAGAGTTTGTCTCAACACATACATCTTGGCAGAGCAGTCAAATACAGGCACCCTATCTCTCTGCTAGCTGGTATAATTATGATGACGACCTTCTTGGTGTCCTCCAGAGTGGTGTAGTGGTAGTCAGGGGTGATTGAGTCGGTCAGGTACTGGGCCAGAGAGCGTGAGCGGTCTACCAAACTCCTGGTGAGGGCCAGCTGGGAACGAACCAGGTCCTCCAGGGCCTCAGACACATGCGACGAAGATGAGAACACTGGATGTGGATAGTGAAAGATGGTTATGGACAATACTTGTAACCCAAGTATAATAATATTAGAACTGCAAGACACTTTACATAGGTGCAAATTTACTTTTAACTGCTTGAATTACTGAAAGGCACAGTATAAGGTAAAGTTGTATACAATGACACAAAACCCTCATGATTCGTGTACATCGTAAAAGCAAGCTACTTGAATGGTTTGTCTGTCTCTGTCTGTGTGTCGACGCTTATTCTGGCACTACAGGCTACGAGACGGCCTGTTAGCGATCCCAGCTGCTTCAAGGTATAAACTGTACTTATGTATATACCTGGCTGGCCAGTGGTGTTAGTGAGGAGGTGAGGAAGAAGAGGAGAATAGTGTGGGAGGTGAGGGAATTCAGGGAGGCTGAGGGGAGGTTGATGAGTTAGAGGCAGTGATGCTTCACCAGGTCCATCTGAAGAAAGTCAGACAAAAGAGCTAACCTGTAAACTGAAATTACAAAAAGCATATTAGACCTTTGATGTACGGTGGTTCTCCTGATCCCTGGTGAAGATCTCCGAGCCTGGCTCTGTCTCTGGGAGCTCCAGTACTAAACACCTGCTGCTGACTAGTGGTAACCCCTCCACTACCGGATGTCCCTGGAGCTGTTTCATTTCTACTGCCAGGACCACAGACAGTAGTGGTCTGTTCGGACTGGGTCCTCTCCCACTGCGAACTGTAATCTAGTTCTCCTGACTCTGTAGCAGAGTATCTAGTGGCTTTTGCTTCACTATCTTCAGATCTCTCCCAGTATAGAGACTTGTCGATACTCTCCATTGATCCCTGCTTGTCTGGAGAGCTGTGCTCCACAGCAGGTCTGTCTCTGTTTAGAGAGTTGTGGGACGAGGTACCACTATCGAGAGATTTCTGATTGTCTAGGGAGCTGTGGGACAAGGCAGTGGTTCCCACTGTTTCATCTTCAAAGTCTTCATCGTATCTGACAGATGTTTCTGTGTCCTCTTGGTTTATCTCCTCACTAGTAGAGTGCAAATCGTCACTCTTCTGTTCCTCTGAACTGTTTCTGTCTTGTTCAGAGTATCTATGATGCACAACTAGCTCTGAGGGAACATTGACTGCATCTGGCAGTTTAGTCTTGCTCTCGGCTGGTAGGGAATCCAAATCGGCAAGAGACACGATATTGTGGAATTGACGACCGTCTTCAGGAGCAATGTCTTCACTAGTAGCAGAGCCTCCTTTATCTGGTCTCCCAGTGGCTCCAATTTTAGAGTTATGGTCTGGCTCTGAGTCTAGTGTCTCCAACTGCTCCAGTGTGAAGATGTTGTTTCTGAAGTGCGAGGAGAGGGCCAGGTCTTGGGACAGGGAAGGATCACTTGTGTCATCCTCAGTTGATTGGGAACTGCCTTCACTTACTCGACGAGATTTTGTAACAGCAGAGGTCTTTTGCTTTCTCTGATCTTCCATTGACGTATGTGGCCCAAGATCTTCATTTAGAGGTTCAGGTGATCTTGTGTTAAGCTCTAGTTGTTTGGTGGCATTGCATGTAAGATCCTTGTGTTGAATGGCCACACCTAGTTCACTCGCTATACTGCCCCCACTGAATGAATCAGTCATTGACATTGAATATGTGAAATCTCCATCTGCTGCACGTGAGAGCAGCTTTGGAAGAGTGTTGGGTGGTTGATTGGACAACTCAGCGGGGCCTTCAGCATCCTTCTTTGTT
This sequence comes from Geodia barretti, assembly GCA_030341885.1. Lineage (NCBI taxonomy): Eukaryota > Metazoa > Porifera > Demospongiae > Tetractinellida > Geodiidae > Geodia > Geodia barretti. The sequence goes on from CASHTH010001511.1 coordinate 21,481, forward strand.
TTCTCTGAGCTCACAATTGGTGCGGACATGGGCTTCAGGAACTGTTTGATGTCACCATATTCTTCACTCTCTTCCGCTTCAACCTCTTCCTGGTTCTGAATCTCCTCACACTGACCGTCTAGCAGTCTTCCCCAGTCAATCTCAGCTGCTCCCCGCTTCTCCGCCTTGCCCTCTTTGCGGCTCCTCTTTTTTCTCTCTCCAGCAACAAGAGATAAGTATGACTCCAACTCGCCTCCGTACTCGTGTGCACGGAGCAGACTGGCACTGCTGCTGGTGCGGGAAGAGACCAGACTACTCCCGGAAGAACTGGGAAGCGACAGAAGAGCTCTTGAGCTTTGCATCCTCGTGCCCCACCCTCTCTCCTCTTGTTTACTGGTGCGCGTTATTTGGAGTCGAGATTCCTCAATAAAAACCTGCTGCCTGCACGATTGCTGAGGCATGCAGCTGTGAGTTTGGTCAGCTAGATCTTTCGCGGAGCAGTGGAAATGGCCAGTTCCTTCATCGGAGGCTGTTGGAACGAAGCGAGGGATGAGACGGACGGCGGAAACGGTAAGTCCCTACGCCCAGCGAGTGGCTAATGTAGCTCCCGCTGATGTACACCGCTCTGCTCGCATGCAATGTGGCAGGCAAGCTGTAACTGGACAAATTCTGTTCTTGTTCTATCCAGGAGTGCCCCTCAAGCACGATCCGGCGTTCCGAGGCCCAATTCGCGGCAAGAGCAGGTTGGTGGCTGCCGTGCTGCTTACACACCCTGGACGTTTTTTTTCGGGCAATAGCTGATTGTGTGGCCTGATATCGATTTCATACCCTGTGGAGTAGGGAAGGTCCTAAGTGATATGCATACCTGTTTGTGCATTCCATTGCTTTATAATGAGCTAGCTCAGGTTCCCTTCTACAGTATTATCATGAAAGTTGATGCTGATGAAATGTAATTCCTGCTCTTCTGTGGCACTCCCACTCTATTGTACGTGATAGTTTGCCAGCTAGAGCCATTTTTATAAGAGTGCTTTCTCTGCAATGTGATTCATGTAGCACGGTACTGACTGGCAAAGGCATGCTATACAGCCTTGGAGAATGTGCTCTATAGCCAGTTGCAGTCGGGCTGTTCATACCAACACCTGTACTTGGTTGACATCACTATAAGCAACTGGCCTGTTAGAAAGGAGGCCGCTGGACTAACATTTTTTGACAGTTGTGTGACGCTACTGACCAAACTGAAGCCAATAGCCTCAGTCAAAGTATTGAGTTAAGTGAAGTCAACCAGAATAGTTGTAACAAGAGATGGGACTTATACTATGCATAGATCTTTCTCTGTTAGTGCAGCCATCCAAGGCATTGTGTTCAGTATAATTGTACTGTAAACAGCACAGGGAGATGTGTTGTATGATATTACATGCCAAGCTTTGGGTGTGGTGCTTCTTTCCTTAGAGTTCTTTCCTGGTTAGCTACATCGTCACAACACCATGCACACACAAACCAACATCTTTACCACCACTGCATGATGTAATTGAAAAACTCCACACCCCCTGTACATACTTGGTAGACTAACCACCATGTACTAAAACCTAAATGTTTTCTTAGTCACCTTAGCAACATTATGAAGCCTCGGTCAAAGTAGGGAGCTTAGTATAATGTCAACCCGGGGCCACACAACGGCATTCACCCTTGCAGGACTCATGCTCTCCTGTCTCTGCATTATACACATACCTTTCTGGAGGATCTGGGAACCAGTGCTGTGCGAGGACATATTCCACAAAAATTCTATTTTCGTAGCATATTCATAGCTGTAGATTGGCTCTAGAGTGAAACAGTGCTGGTTTGATATGACATACTGTCAAATAGCTGTGGCTGGTTTACATGACTTTTCCTACTCGTTAAGTTGTGGGGATACGTTTCACTTCCTCAGGTCATAAGACCAACACTGTGACCTGATACAGTTGCCAATTGCCTTCCTGTGCTGAAATATGAAGATTAGCTATGATGTAATGTTTGTTCTTCTCGTGTGTGGTGTGTGTGTGCAGGCGACCAAAAGATCTCATTTGCCTTGGAGTGTTCATAGCCTTTATTATCGGGATGTTCGCCATCGCAATTGTTGGTGAGTACACACCCATTATTACAGTATTCAGTGTGGCAGTACAATCACTATCAGACCTTCATTTAATCAAGGGGGAGCAAGTGTATTAATGGACAAGAGGAGGGGCAAACCCCTGCATTAGTTTGGTTCACTTACTTCACTTCAAGGAGAAGGGAGGCGAGTTTATGAAGAGGGCAAGTGCCCCCCTGGGTCTTTTCAAGCCTTGTCAGCTCTTGGAATTTTCCATAACTATGACGTTTAGTGTGTCATATTATTCACCTGAGAGTGCGTGTATAAGTCATACGTTAACCTAAACCCTATGATGTGTGTGTATAGCCTGGGTGGATGGAGAGCCTGAGAGACTGATCTACCCAACTGACTCCAGGGGAAGACTATGTGGAGTCCACGACGCTGTCAGGTATACACACAAAGACGCCATCTCACCACCACTAGGTGTTCTAGACTGCACGCAACGTTCTAGTCTACAATCTTAATACACTTACTACAGATGTCCCTAAGGCGTATATATATACGTGCCTTTTTGTCCGCTTTGGACTAGCAAAAAACCCAACACTGCCCCATTGACACGGACAAAATAGAACCAATTTGGAAACCAGTTGAAAAATCATGTTTACAAACTGGTGCAATGTAAACGGAGCTTTTGTCTAGTTATGTTCACTGCCATGACTATAGTGAGAAAGGAGGGGCGACTAAACATTTATCTTTCTCCAGGGACAAGCCATTTCTCCTGTTCTTTGACATCAAGCAGTGTGCCACAGTCGTCTCTGTCTCTGAGCTGCTGGCTGGAGAAGTGGACACCGATACCATCTTCACCTGCCCCACTCAGCAGGTTCGTACGTACTGCCTCCAAACAACACATCTTGCCCTGTAACTACTGGAAAATTAACCGTCGTAGTGCTAGACCAATGCTAAAGCTACGCAACGTGGTAGTAAGCCTCGGTTCCACGCAAGTCGCTTCATATGTTGCTACGGCAAGAACAGCGGTGAGTTTCGTACACACCATTTAGTAGCTATGGGCAACATGCACACACACGTGATTTCCTAACAGTTTATATATAGGGTCAGTTTGAAGTAGACGGATGCCACTATTTCATACATTACAACAACTGCTGTTAACCATTTACATACATACACCTTATACAGTATGTAGAGGCAAGCAAAGCATTGTAATAGCATACCATTATTGTTTGGTGGTACACGTAAAGGTGTTAAAAAAATCAAGCAAAGGTTACATAAAAATGACTTTGGTACATAGCGTTTTTTTTGCGGGAGTAATTACAGATGCTAGCTTTTTTCACTGTGTTACATCAGACTCTGCACACACACTCGTTGGTGTATTGGTTTTCGTGAGTGATCTCCAGCCATAGATCAACTGCCTGCTGGCTCATGACAGGTGTGTTGTGGCCGAGTGCCCGGAGGAGAATGAGTTTGGAGTGAGAAACAACCCAGTCTGCGTAGACGAAGTGGATCCAGACAAATACCGCAATGTCACTGACCTGAACTCCTTCGATTCTGCCGGACTTATCGCGGTGAGCTAAGGGAGACCATGGGTGTATATACCTCAATTGGGAAGTGAAGCAAACCACTCTACATATTATATATCTGAATTGTGCTGTGGTCATTCGCTCGTGTTGCAGTGTATTGCATTGATTTAGAAGTATATAACTAACTGAACTGTGTGTGTGTGTGTTGTTGTGTCCAAAGGATCTGGTGGGTGACATTGCCAATGAGAGGTGTGCACCCTACTACCTCAGGAGTGAAGCCGGTATGAGTACAGTGCACGTTCATGGTGTCTAAAACCAATGTGATGCCCTGGTTCGGACATTCTTTTGTATGTTGATGGACCTCATTTACATACAAGTATCATTTTTGGAGGCTTCCTTACAACCTGCGGCCCTTACACTCTTTACATGTTACTTCAGACCAGGATGGAGTTTTATGTAGCTGTATAATATACATATGCTGCTCTCTCTCCCTCCCTCCCTCCCTCCCTCTCTCCCTCTCCCCCTCTCTCCTCCCTCTCTCCCTCCCTCCCTTTCTCCCTCCTCTCTCTCTCTCCACGATAATGAATGTAGTTGCCCGGAGGTGTATCCCGACCTTTCTAGACCTGCGTGGGATTGTGAATGACACCATCAATTTCGAGCCTGACCCAGCACTGAACGACACCCTAATTAGAGAAGTCCTCACCAGTGCATCCATTGACTCCATTGTCATGGATCATTGTGAGTTTTATTGCTACACTGATGATCTAGAGTAGTAGGGCTAGGGCACTCAAAATTGACTCACTTGTTTGATTCCCCCCCCTCCTAACCTCTATTCTTAACCATCCAACTTGTATATTTAAGACTAGTTATTAGTCCATTTACACATTCTGTTTTTTTCTCTACTGTTTTCTACAGCATAATCTCTCTACAATGTTCTCCTTCTTTTTTCTGTTTTCAGTGTTTCCATATAATTATTACTATACTATACTATGTATGTATGTACATTTGCATATTCCAGTGCTCAAGCTCTGTTGGTCGAGGCTAGGCAATTCCTGCTGGAGGTGTATAGGGACTTCACCATCGTCTGGCCTGCACTCCTAATGTACGTCACTCATTCAGTTCTGTATAAAGGGAGGACGTTTAGTATAGTATCTTGTAAGTACGGTAGTACTTAGTATACAGTATAGGGATGACACAGGTTGTCCTGCCCATACATTGAGATGTACATTTCTGTATAAAATGTGACGGACGTTTAGTATAGTATCTTGTAAGTACGGTAGTACTTAGTATACAGTATAGGGATGACACAGGTTGTCCTGCCCATACATTGAGATTTGTACATTTCTGTATAAAGGGAGGACGTTTTTATGGTAAGATTTGCAGATTGCCAAATGTAAGGGTTGGCGTTTTTATTGCACGAGGAATAGTGGACCACTCACACTAACATTTCTATTGAGTATCTACAGCATAGCATCTAGCTAGCAGTCTCATTGGATGTGTGTGTTGTTCTGCAGTGGTGTCGGTGTTACGGTGGCCGTGTCCTTTCTCTACATACTGCTGATGTGGCTGTTTGCTCCAGTGATTGTCTGGGTCACCATTATTGCTGTCCCTCTGCTTGTTTTAGCCAGTCAGCTAAGAACACAGCACTAGCACACACACACACACACACACACACGCACTTGCACTCTGTACCAAGTTTCCTTCATTTTTCTCATGTGGGAAACTATCCCGTTGCTTACCACAACAATTTCAACATCCTTGACAAAAAATGTCTCACATTACTTTTTCCTTATTTGATACCGACGCTACTTAACCTTGCGGTATGCATTCACATTTCATATTTACAATGCATATACACATGCACAGGTCCACACTTTGTCGCGGAACGTTAAGTTGGCACGTTGTCTCTCTGCCCCCCCTACAGTCTCTGGGTTCTCCTACTACCAGTTCTACTGTTTCCAAGACACGGAGAACCTTTTCAACAGATTCGACTCAGAGGAGGATTCCCTGACTGATTTTCTCAACTCGACAGAGACCCTCTCTGCCAGACTGTGCGTGCAGACTGAGGTGTTTCGCTCCTTCATCTCGTCGCAGTTACCTTGGTTCCGCTACCAGAAGGAGACTTGGCTCGCCATTGGTGAGATGCAGTGTCCAACTCTTTGGTGTGCTTTCTTGCTGCATGGTTGGTATATTATAGCTCGAACTGTATGTAGCCCCCATACAAGCATGAACCCAGAGTGTGTGTTATACCCATTTCTACCGGTACGCTCCATTACAGCATAATAATGTGCTCACTCACAGTAGCTAACCTTAACCAGCCACGGGCACAAATGTGTCCAGAGCCTCCATAAGTCCATAAGAATTTATATGGAGGTTATAAAACTAGGCGTTAATACTCAATATCTGCTTATTTAAGCAGATCCCCATGGCGTCGAAAGAGTTTAACCCCACCCAGAGCATGCGTGTATTGTAACCCAGGCTTTCACATTAAAGGAATCTCCGATCGCCTACATTCAAGTTAGCATGTTATGCACACGTGAATGGGACGGCCTGAGTTTCTTCACTGAATCAATAATTGATTGAAGGGGGTGTTATTTCATCAATGCAGGTATTATAGGGACGGTGTTTGTGGTTGTGATAGTCCTCATCCTCATCTTCCTCGGGAAGAAGATCAGAATCTCCATCGCCATCATCCAGGAGGCGGCCAAGTAACCACCACCTCCCAACACACACCGTGCGAAACTCATTAGCTCTGTGTCCACACATACAGGGCGGTGGGAGGTGTTCCAACAAGTGTGTTCTATCCCGTTCTCACCTGGCTCCTCCTCATAATGCTCTTCTTGTACTGGGCCGTTGTGGCTGTGTATCCCCCTTTACCTATATACCTTCTCTATATACGTTATACATATGTACTGTGTTAGCAGGTTCACAATAATGTCGCATTGCCCCATCGCACCGACCGTGCCGCGGTCTATCTCGCGCACGCGCAGGGGCATAGAATGCATTACTCCTATCTTGCGTCGGCAGTGACCCAGCACCTGCTGTGCATTTTTAGTTCCCGTACCATATCCTTGTATACCTGTGCCCACATATACTCTCTAGTCTATAGTGACTCTCACTCCTTGTGTGTGCCTTTTCTCCACGCATTAGTTTATAATACTAAGAACATGTGCAGAGAGAGAGATAGGGTCTAGCTCAAAATGGTAACGTAACGGGTGATTTCAGTATAAGTTTCACTGCGTTTGTATACAGCTAAATGAGCCCCCGCGAGTGCCCCACACATCATGAATGAATGAACACAGAACCTATGTACATATGTTGTGGTGGATGATAATGGTTTTCCTTGACTGATGGCTGTCTCTAGGTTCCTGCTGACAGCCTCCACTCCGACCTACCGTATTCTGGCCACCGAGACCCTGAGTGTGGAGGATAGGACCATCTCAGAGCTTAGCTCAGATCCGCTCTATAATGGAGACATCTGTGACATCGATGTAGGGAGGGAGGGAGGGTTAGGGGGAAGGAGAGAGGCAGGAAGGGGTTTGAAGTCATCTTTAATGGCTGAAGGCATGAAAAGCACGTACAAGTGTGCACTCACCCTAACTTTACCCTATACACCCACTGCTACAGTATCCATTGTTGTCCATTATTGATGCCTGCCCGTAGCTCACATTTTTTTTGCACAGGAGATTAATGCTCTGGATCTGGAGGAGATCAACAATGCCTCTACCAATGGCAGGGTCCTGGTGGATACCACCATGGGTGTACTGGCTGTCTACAATGGCAGCAGAGAGATCGGCAGAAAGATCGGCAACATCAGCTGCCTCTTTGACGAATTTGTCACCTCCAAGTACGTTTATATCATTTGTGGCTATGACAGGTGCCAAAAGCAATATGTATACATACTAGCGTATGACAAGTAAATCGTTTTCTCTTACCTGAAGAGTTTGAGCATTTTGTTTGCCTTGGCTAAGTCCACCATTTTGTGTTTACGACTGACGCGCGTGCATACGTTCCACGTTCTGTCTCATCTTTGCATTCGCATTCTATACTGTACATTGACTGCAGTACTCTACTGGGGATGCACATCTACCACCTGTTTGGCCTCCTGTGGATTGGTAACTACATCCTGGCCCTGGGAGAGTGTACGCTGGCCGGGGCCTTTGCCTCCTGGTACTGGGCATACAGGAAACCCAAGGTAACCCCCGGTACCTCGCCAGTAGCGCTTGCGTCGCCCCTGGCTTCTACCAGCTAGGGTCTTGTTCTCTTTCTTATGAGCCTCAGCACATTCAATAGATACTGGTACTGGGCATACAGGAAACCCAAGGTACATGTGTAACCCCCCGTACCTCGCCAGTAGCGCTTGCGTCGCCCCTGGCTTCTACCAGCTAGGGTCTTGTTCTCTTTCTTAGGAGTCTCAGCACATTCAATAGATACTGGTACTGGGCATACAGGAAACCCAAGGTACATGTGTAACCCCCCGTACCTCGCCAGTAGCGCTTGCGTCGCCCCTGGCTTCTACCAGCTAGGGTCTTTTTCTTAGGAGTCTCAGCACATTCAATAGATACAATACAGTTGCCATCTAAGACTTGGCTATAGTGCTAGACTGGCCCCACATGGGGTCTCTATATATGCTACTTATACGATTTTATGTATAGAGTACGCATGCTTCTTTCTTTTCTACTCTCTGTGGCTAGTATGCTATAAGTATACTTTTCATATATAGTGTCTCGGTCTTTACACGTGTATCTCATACTGCTACAGTCCTGTCCTGTATATGCCAATGGACCCTTGCCTGTAGTGTAACGATGGGACCGTGTATTGAGTGCCTTGATTCACTGGTTTTTGTATTGATGTCAGGATGTGCCGCTCTTTGCTGTGCTGGGCTCTTTAGGAAGAGCATTCCTGTGAGTTATATAATTATGTCTTATAGTCTCTATTTTGCATACATTCCGCCCATACTGTGGAAGTGCTCTCCTTATCAATACGGGCACAAGCCCTAGCAAGAATAGACTTCGTTTCTGGATCCCTGCATCATGGCACTAACTTGTTATTTGCAGTTCATACAACTGCTTGCATCATTCATTTTCACGCACATTCATATTCCTTTATATTCCCCCAGATTCCACTCTGGGTCTCTGGCATTTGGGGCCCTCATCATAGCCATCATCCAGATGATCAGGATAATCCTGGCCTACCTGCAGAGGAAGCTCAAGGACAAGACTGGCAGGATCACCAAGATCATCTTCTGCATCCTCCAGTGCTGCTTCTGGCTCCTGGAGAAGTTCTTCAAATACGTCAACAGACAGGCCTACATCGAGGTGTGTATACAGGCTGTGTGTAACTAACTACTCATTGCCAACATTTTACTTGCTGAAATTGTGGCAACATTCTTTTGTGTGGGTTCTTTTGGATGCACATCCAGTAGAGATTGGTAATGGTTTTTGCCTCTTCTAGTGTGCTTACTGACTACACTACCCTTCCACGTGCGCAGAGTGGAAAAACTGGTTTGCGTATACTTTTGTCAAATGTTTATATGTACAACGACAGTGTTTGTGAGCTACTCATGTGTTTATCTACTGTTTGTTAGATTGCCATCTATGGCTATGATTTCTGTACTGGAGCTTGCAAGGCGGTCAAGTTAATGATCAGGAACCTCCTCACGTAAGTCATAGTTTAGCTCTGTACATGCACTGCACATGTGTGTGTGTGTTTGGTACATACAGGACAGCAGTCAAAGACAGAATTGTGGCGTTTCTGCTGTTCCTGGGAAAGATATTTATTGTCTGCGTAATCGGTGAGTTTTCAGAAAATGGTATATAACAGTGCATAATGCAATGTCCTTGTTTTAGTAACATTTCTTGTAAAATTAAGTGTCACATTCCGTTTAATATGTTTTCTGTGCATCGATGACATTATTATGAGAATTTCCATTTCTGTAGGAGTGCTGGCCTACTTAGGGTTTGGGCCATATCAAGACCAGGGCGAAAAGCTGTGGGGCCAACCCCTCAATTACTACCTAATCCCTGTCATGGTACGTGTAATAATTATGCATTGTGCACACCTATTATGCTGTGGTCTGCAATGAATATTGTGTTTTGTTGCCACAATAGGTTCTGGTAACGCTGGCGTATTTCATAGCGTCTGGGTTCATGAGTGTGTTCCACATGGCAGTTGACACCATCTTCATCTGTGCACGTACGTAAACCAATGTATCTCTTGCACGTAACCAGTTTCAAATTGATTCCTGGTGTTACCCTAATGTTCGAAAACCGCATGTGGCAATAGGTAACGTCCGGTTGGACAAAACTTCAGCCCCTGGCCATAATGCCATAAGTGATGTATTGGTGGGGTACTGCGTTTGCGAAAAATCCTTGCTATCACCATTTTTTAGGGCTTAATGAGTTTTTTCTGACCTCTAAGATTCATAAATTCTTGTGTACAGGCGTAGTTTAACTGATTGCACGAAAGAAACTCATTTCTGTCTTTGAAAAGGTGCTAGGTGTGGTAACTGGGTTTGTTATGACACAGCTGTTGGAAAAACTACTACCTACCATATGTGTGTGTGTAACCTCTGCCCCTCGTCCTCCAGTGGAAGACTACGAGAGGAACGACGGGACGGAAGAGAAGCCCTACTTCATGAGCGACAACCTCAAGAAGCTGCTGGGAGTCAAAAACAAGTTTGACAGGACAGACGGGACTGACGGGGCCCAGCTGGCCGAGGTCTCCGGGGGTGATAAGCTGGAGCCAGTCGACTCTAGTAGCAACCTGTGATGATAAACTTCTCTAACTCCCTATCTGTCTTAGATTGCACGAGCCAATAACCGTTATTAACCATTCCCCATATTTTTAATGCCGATATAATTATGTATATATAGTACGTAAGTAGCCTTTATCAGCATCGATTATCGTTTTAGACTGTATTATAGTTTTTATCTTATTCCAAGTTGCTGATAACACACAGTATAATAATCATTCAATGCCAATCAAAAAGGTGTGGTACTTTGTAAAAAAATATTGTGCCTATTCAAAAGTGTGGCCTTCGGCCCCCATTTCCTTCATGAACTTCAACATGAATGCGGCAATAAAGGCAGCCCCAGCGATGTCGCTACCCTCCACTGACTTTCTGACCATCTCCTTGGCCTTCTCAATCTGCTCGGCTGACCCTGTAATCTTACACTTAGCGACGGCCTCAAAGTTTAGGAAGACGTCCAGGCCCTTGAGTTGCTCAATGTTGATTCTAGTGCCAGTCAGGTTTTCTATGGCCCTAACATTTGCCCCCTTCCTGCCAATGACTCGTCCACAATGTTGACTCGGTATATCGATTGTCTCAGTGGTCGCTATATGTAGAGCCGTCTTGCGACGAAGGTTCTGGACTATGAGAAACAGAGCCTTCTTGCAGTTCTCCTTTTCGCCAATTATGACTACTCTTGTGTTGGCTGCCGTGTCAACTTCCTTCTTTTCAACCCTGATTTTTGTGTCTGTCTTTGATTCTACAACTCTGCGATTCTTCCCGTCTCTTCCAATGACAAAGCCAGCGACATCTCCTGGACACTCAAAAGCAAGACAACCTATCTCCCCACCATCTGCACAGAAGAGCATTGATTGACATTATTGTTGGACAGAAAGACAAACTTACCGCCGGTTTCAGAACTATCGGTAGACTCAAAAACACCTGGCATTTCTTTCTGGGTTGGTTTTGCAGCGGCACCCTTCATCAGTCTGGAGACGGCGGATCACTCGGTTTGCGGGATGCAGTTGGTTGAGTAGGAGTGGAAGGGCATGGTTTATCTCTCTCCACATCGTCGCCCCCGGCTTAGTGGATCCTCCTGTTTAGACTGGGAGGGTCAAACTGTCGTCCAGCTTCAGTCGAGACAGTGGGTAGCATCAGACCGTGGCCATCATCACAGGTGAAGTACCTCTTCCAAGAAATTTTCCGAGTGCCCTCCTTCAACTACCTCATCCTAGGAAACAATACTGAAGTAGGACTGATAGAGTATACATGTGTACTGTGTACCATTTCTACGCCGGCGAAGTCCAGGGCAGTCAGTGTTGACGGCCCGCACCAATATAATAGATGACTCCATACCATGGTTTTGGCTTGTGATCAACTTTCACCAGTTGACCTACTTCAAATGAGCTGGAGACACCTGCTTTATAGGTGAGGTTTCCGAATTCTTGGCCAACTCGGTGGCGGTTTGACTGTTTGATGGACTGCTTGCAGACCGTCTTGGACCACTGGGTGAGGAGCTGGGTTGAAAGGAGGGGTCGTCGCTGATTGACATTTTCTGGAGCCTCTTCATGCGAACTAAATCACGTTCACTAGTGGGAGTGCCGCGAGTGGCAGCATCACGTGCCGTTTCTTGAACCGGCATGATACCACCACACTCCAGCTCTATGGACAATGTACCACAACAGCGTAATGGTGCTAGTAAGAGACGTATGCATGGCTACCTACCTGGGAGTGCACGTTGAAGATCATCTAGTATGGTCCGTATAGACCTGCTGCTCTCACTGCTTCGATCAACTTTTGGACAGAGGCACCGTGTCCTTCACGCATCTTCCACTGCTCGAAGAAACGGTGGATCTGTTCCTTGAGGTCGTGCTCGTCTCCGCACACGATAGCGTCGATGTCTGTGGTGCTGAATTCCAGTACTCGGGCCACCGCCTTCCAGTTTCTCCCGATATGGTCCTTCAGCTCCTGTATCACTCGGGCTAGCTGGCTCCCGTCCACTGAGGCTGTATATGCGATAGATATCCAGGCTTACATTTTACATGAACACAGGCACAGCGCACTTACATGTCATTTTCAATGGAGCTAGCTAGCTAGGCGGCCGGCCAAAGTCTAGTCACGCCCCACGGCCACAGTGCGCGTGCAGTAATGGGTGTGTTCGCGCATGCGCACCCGATTGCGAAGCAGTGGCGATATCGCGCGCCGAAACACTTCCGCCCCGACTATAATAAGCGTGAAGGCTTTCTCCAGTGGTGCACCTTGTCAGTAGCAATGCTGACACACACAAAATTTCCTTTGCCCACTCCTTTTCAGCTACACCCATCCAAAGTTAGGTTCTTACTTTTTATGGCTTTGAGGGCACTTTTTTCAGAGAGCTGCTTTAGGTGGTGGGACTCGAACTTACCGACATTCTGTTCACTAGATGAGTGCTCTACCACTGAGCTACCAGGAAAGTCTGCAATACAACGCAACACAAGGTAAGTATAGCACAGAGTACTATGTAGGAAGCAGTTGACATGTGTTTGGCGCTTTCATGCCGTGGGTGAGATGAATCTTGTGCCCAATTTTTTTAGCCATGATCAATTGCCATGTTAGCAACCCTGTTTAAGACTTTCTCTTGAGCGAGTATAAATGGAGAAACCTATTGTATTACAGCAAGTCAGGGACTTTTCTCAGTGGCATATTTTGGTCATCAAAATCCCTTATAAATAATGCCATACCAGCAGCATAGAGGGTTGTTGAGATCTCTCCAGGGACTTTACTGGTCTTCATGGATTCACCAGGGGTACCTGGATCTGTTTGTGTCGATACCACACAACATTCAACTACGTCCAGTTTCGTGACGTCAAGCATCTCAAAGATATATCTTGCGGGGATGTCAGTTTTTAGTCTCTCAAGGACAGAATTTGGCACAACAAATGAGACAACGAATGATCCAGGCCTAACTTTAGGTTTCAGCATCAGTGCAAAGTCACGCAGCCTATAGTGCCTTGCCAAACGCAATCTAAACCTTTCAACATCTTGCAGCGTTGTTCCCTCCGAAATAGGTGTTTCAAACTTTGCCACGATTTTTGAAAACCCCTCCGGTGGCTCGATATCTTCTTCTTCTATCTGACAAAAGAGTTTCAAAAGTGTGCTGCACCTGAACTGTGTAAGGCGTTCATCATATAAACTCATTTCTTCTTCGGCAACCGTTTTGAGCAGAAATTTACGAACCAGGTGGTAAAGCAATTGAGGGGAGAGATAGTTCCAGTGGAGATTCAGACGTGAAAATAATGGCCTGTGTTCTCTGCATTTTTCAAGTTTATCTAAGTTCTTTTCAAAGTAGGGCTCGTGCTGAGACATATTAGATGCCGACATGGTTGTCAGATTGAAGACAATTATGTCTACTCCAATGCATTTCTTTTCAAGAAAAGTGAGAACTGTTTTCCTCAGCTGGGAGAACATATTTTCCAAAATCTTGATTTCTTCTTTTACTTTGTCAATAATATCATTTCCTGTAGTATTTTTTACAGTAAGAGCAGCAAGAAGCATTAGGCAAAACTCACCAAAATTTGGAGACACTATAACACTGGTAGACATCTGGGACTGAGATGATATGGAAACAGGAGCTGGCCCACATGGAGCAGAACTTCCTGGAGATGAAAAGAAGGCCTCATTATGGCTAGGTACGATTACCTGGGATTGCATTCGCTCCTAACTAAATGATAGTGCACTAAAGGCAATTCTTAGTAATATCCGATGATCTAGAGGAATTTGATGGTCCTAAATTCAGCCTAAGTGATAATGTTGCAGATGGCTGTGTCACATAATCATACCAGTTGCTGCAGAGGGAAGAGGACAAAACCTCCGCTCAATATCTTGAGCCAAGCGAGGCTGATTAATAAGTGGATCTCTGAGGGCATCTACAATGACCCTCCATGTAGGACTGGGCTCCTCTTGCTCACAAACTCATCAATGATATGTAAACAGGCGATCCTTTGGTCTAGAAGACTGTAGATGAATCGACTCCACTGTGGCTTGGGAACTTCAACACACGTCATAAATTTCTGATTCGTTTCGGACGTCAAATATCTCTCAACTACCGCTGGGACGTCTTTAGCATTCAGTACATCCCCATCCACAACCGGCCCGTGTTACGATAATGAATCAAGACACTGCCATGATATCGATACTCCGATCATCTGCTGCAATTTACCTGTCCGCCATAGCTTTGCCCTTCTGTGTTTTCCTCCCTCTTCTGTCACGACTTTAGGTGTGGGTGGGGCCAGCTGCAAAACAGTGTTCATGCGCATGCCCAACGGGCCGGTGGGATAAGTTAGCGCGCATGCCCAACGATACAAGCCCCGGCCCCCCTCTTGCGCGCCCCCCCTCGACTTCTTGCTCCGAGTTCCGCCCATTATTGGCAAAGCTCACTTGCGCCCCAGATCTAGTAAACTGCGCTTGCGATATGGGATACATCATACGCACAAAAAAACATTGCTCATGATAGCATTATCTATGTGCTTTGTAGGCAGTGTGTAGCTTCTGAGCGTGGGCTTTTATGCCATCAGCCAGTGAATGGAGACCAGACTGTTCCAGAACTTTATAAGATTTTGCCAGGTCACTGGAGTAGGCTCTGATCTAGCCACATCGAAGAATCTTCAGTACGATACGTTTGTTTTGGAAATGACAGTCACTTTCAATGCCCTCAACTTGGGCACCTGTCGTATCATTGAGGAGAAGTGTTCCAAAACTTGCGTATTTGGCTCCAACTTTTTCTGGGATTTTGAGTCTTAACATTTCAGGAAGGTCTGGCTTTGAGTTTGCATCTTTATTCCATCCACAAAAGTTTTTGGCATCTGGTTTAGATGTGGTAGATCCAAGCAGCAGCGAGTAGACATTTATTTCCAAATTCTGCCATGTTTCTTTGGTGCAGTGCAAACAACGGCAGGTGTAACTTCAATGTCAAGCTGCATGTCTTTCATAACTATCTGGACTGCCCTAATACGTTCATACCTATTTCATCTGCAATGTTGGCAGCTGAACTGTGAATGCTATCATCCAAACTAATGTGAACTTCAAGATGTTGGGTAAAGTCAACAAGAACAATGTCTACAACAAGCTCTGGGTCATGGAGGGAGGCAATGTTGTGGGCAAGGCATTTTGGTACACCACTTTTCGTGGTGACTTTCATGCCATATGTGGAGAGAAGACAGGAGATGGTGCTACCAAAGCAGCCAAGAGGAACGCAGCCACTGCTGAACTTGACAACTAGTGGAACAGTGTGAGATGTTTTGGGAAAGTAATTATGGAGTTCTTGTTCAGGAATAGAAGGCGTCAAACACATCATCAGGTACTCTTGCTCTTTTTCATTATCAACTGGGATTTTAGGGTAAAGTGGAGCTAAAGTGAAGTTATGACAAAACAGCTTAATAGCATCTTTAACCTCGTAGATGCCTTTTTGAAAGTGGGGTGAAATCTTGTCATAGCTAAGTAATTCTTCTGTGACAATACCATTGTTTAGTTGAGTCACAAGTTTCATAGGGAAGTTGTCGAACTCACCATTATTCACTTTGTACATGAAATGAACTATTTCGTTGACAATGTCCAGGGGGACCTGCGGATTAATGAACACATGACCTGGTAGAATATCTCTGAAGTAAAGGAAGGTGTTCTGGCGATGTAACAGGACCAAAGCAGCCTCCACCATTTCATTACTCATTTTAAGTTTTGCACTAACCAGCTTGCATTCCTCAAGGGTCAAGATATCGCGCTTTTTGTCAGTTTCAGCAAACTGGATCAGGTCTTGCTCGAAGACAAAAATTCGTGGTGTAGCAAAGCTCTTTCCAGAACCTGGTTTTCCACTCTTCGCGTATCAGGTTTAAAACCTTTCGTCATCATCATCTGGATTCTTTAAGTTCAAGACGTAGGCTATTTTATCAGGTGATTTGAAAAGACATGAGCTCTGTCTTTAAAGTAGGAATGTAAGATGCTCCGCAACTCACGGTTGAGTACTTCTACATGAGTCTGTAAGTTACCTTTGACACAATCACGATGTGTAGCTACAATGAGAAGGCGAAAAGCTTCCTGAGAATATTTCTTGACTCGGAAGGTGGAAGCAAGCTTCAGGATAACATCTCTTTCAGAGTACTGAGAAGAGAGTCTCGCGAAACGTTTTTCCCTTTTTATGATAATGAACATCGGGATGCTCATTGAGACCACGCTCAAGACTGACCACGACTATTCCAAGGTTGGCGTGGTGGACGAGTGACGGCATCACTTCCATTAGCTCAGGTTGACCGCCTGTGTCTATCATGTGGACTAGTTCTAGTACGAGACTGGGATATACTCCTGTGGCTGATTTGACTAGTGGAATCATTTTCTGGCAGGTTTGACTCTCCTGCAAAGTGGTAGGGGGAAGAAGTGAACGATTCAGCCACTGCTTGTTCCTCACTTGAGGGAGAGCTTGGTAAGGTTGAAGTGTCAACTGGATTCATAGCATGCATAATGCTAACAGCAAGATGGTGAACATTGTCCTCCTTCATTCCAACTTGGATAAGAGGGGCAAGAAACTCACGAATGTTCTCATAAGAGAGTCGCTTCCATGCTCCACCCGCAAGGTGCATAATATGGCGGAGCAAACCTCGAAATGACCGCTCTGTAACACCTGTGCTTGTATACAGGTCTGGGGGTGCCAGGCCAAAAAGATGGAACAAGAGAGTGGTTTTCCCTGCTCCCATCAGACCTGTAATAACTCCCACCACATTCCTCTGCTGCAGACTACCTGACTCCATTGCTTTGTCTATGATCTGTTGAGCTCTCTCATCTGTCATTGCCACTGGAATGTCTGGTGGGATAAAGGTACTATAAATATGTGCAGGACACTTAGACTGTACAATTATACACTCTATACCTATGACAGGTATTCAAGACGAAACCGGCAACTCTAGTTAATGGAACATTCGCACCGACTGAGGCTTTAATAATAATAATAATAGTCCCGCTCCCAGTCAAACGTTTGGTAATTAATTATGCCTTTATAGCACTGGAGCTGTTGGGCCAATGTAGTGGTAACAGACAAACACAGAGACAGAGAGATGTAAGCCTCGCTGCAAATGCGTGACGAGGGTTAACTGACTCCGCGTTGCATTGATGGACCCTTTCTTCATAATGCAGTGGTAAGGGTGGCAAGCGCTTTAGAATCTTGGGTCAATTGACCAGGCATAATTAGTGAGAGAGAGAGAGAGAGAGAGAGAGTGAGCCAACTGTTGTTAACCCTCGGCGCGCATGCGCAGCGAGGGTTACAGTAGTTGGGTCTGTCTGTAGCTGTCTGTCTGTGTCTGTTACCTTCTCGAGTGTTCTTTCGTCTCACAAAGGCTACCACCTACCGAACGGGCAATGAAGGTCAAAAATTTCGTTCGAACGGTTTTCTCTGAAAACGCTCCGTTGCAAAGCTAGAGCGCTTCCACCATTTTGTACGTAGGCGGCCATTTTATCGCTGCGGAAAATGCGCATGCGCTTATATTTAGCACAGGACCGGGTCTGCTTGCTCTATTTTGAAGGCACAAGAAGTCACAACGAAGGGCGTGTATCGACTCTCGCATGCTAATCTACTACTGTAGCTAGCCCGTGTCGCGAGCTATATACTAGCGGGAGACCGCGAGTATAGACACGTAAACGCATACTAATATACCGCACATGCGCAGTTCGCCGAGGGTTTGCACTTCAGTGCTTTTCACTAATCCTGAAGCCTAGATATGTTAAAAGGCTTTTTGAACTTGCACGCACAAAGAATCAAGCAGTGGTGTGAAGGGAAAAAATTGCGTGTTGACATTCATATGCGCTTTGTGTAGAACCTGTCTCTATAATTATATAAAGCGGGCTGTATAACGCCAGTTTATCGTGTATTTCTCTAACTCTCACATCCTCTGTAAGCATGTGCATGTGTTTGCGAATCTGTTTCGGTATGGGTGGCAGCTTCATGTCAAAAACAGCCATTTGTTGGCTCATCCCCATTTTCCAATGAAAAGCACTGAAGTGCAAACCCTCGGCGAACTGCGCATGCGCGGTACCGCTAATTGATGGGCTGGGCTATAAATAGTATGTGTTTACACCTGGTCTCCCGCTCCGTTAGTATATACCTGGTGGAGAGTCTGACACGGGGTAGCTATAGCAGCAGTAGATATATAGCATGCGGGAGTCGATACACGCCCTTCGTTGTGACCTCATGTGCCTTCAAGATACACAGAGCAAGCGGACCCGGTTGAGGTAAGCCAGTGCATTGCATATTGGCTTGTTTCACGCCATAACTTTTGAATGCAGAGTTATACGAAAATCACTTTTTTAAAAAATGAAGCCAATGTAGCTATAAACCTGTTGGTACTGCTATTTTGTTGTCTTGTTACGTGTAGTCACAAAAAACGTGGTAGCTAACAGACGAACGTATGGGGCGCCATTTGTCTTAAAATTCGCGTTCACTAGGCTACCCCTTTTCGCAGCGTTTAGCTAAATCGTTGGATACATATAGTTAAATCGTTGGATACATATAGTTAAATCGTTGGATACATAGAGCTAAATCGTTGGATACATAATATTGCTAAATCGTTGGATAGATATAGCTAAATCTTTGGCTAAATCGTTGAATAGATATAGGCGGGGGGTGCTAGATTGCACGATTAGATCGTGCGCATGAGCTCAACTTCCAGCCGCCTCCCTCCCGGACCCCGCCCCTCACTGATAACAAAATGGCGGAGTTGCAGTCATCTATTGAACAGGCCATTGTGCAAGCACTCTCTGCTGATGCAAATCATCTATGATTGAAGAAAGCTGTGCCTGGTCACACGTGGCCCTACAAGGCTATGCACATGCATAGAGCGGAGAGTCTCCGACGATATCTCTCTGGCGATTTGGCCACTATATCATATCCATCGATTTGGCTATAATTACCTGACGATTTAGCCTATATCTTTCGGATGATTTAGCTATACCCATGCAACGATTTAGCTATATCCATAAAACGATTTAGCTATATCCATCCAACGATTTAGCTATATGTATCCAACGATTTAGCTAAACGCTGCGAAAAGGGGTAGTCTGGTGAACGCGAATTTTGAGACAAATGGCGCCCCATACGAACGGACAGACACACACACTAACAAACCAACCCTAGCTGCGCATGCACGCTGAGGGTTAATCGTAAGCACTGATCTATGTAAGCACTTACCAAAAGTGTGGCCTTCGGCCTCAATTTCCTTCATGACCTTCAACATGAATGCGGCAATAAAAGCTGCCCCAGCGATGTCACTACCCTCCACTGACTTTCTGATCATCTCCTTGGCCTTCTCAATCTGCTCGGCTGACCCTGTAATCTTACACTTAACCTCAAACCTTAAGAAGAAGTCCAGGGCATTTGGTTGCTTGATGTTGATTCTAGTGCCGGTCAGGTTTTCTATGGCCCTAACATTTGCCCCCTTCCTGCCAATGACCTGTCCACAATCTTCATTCGGTATATCGATTGTCTCAGTGGTCGCTGTATGTAGAGCCGTCTTGCGACGAAGGTTCTGGACTATGAGAAACAGAGCCTTCTGGCGGTTTTCCTTTTCGCCCATTATGATCACTCTTGTGTTGGCTGCCGTGTCACCTTCCTTCTTTTCAACCCTGATTCTTGTGTCTGTCTTTGATTCTACATCTCTGCGATTCTTCCCGTCTCTTCCAATGACAAAGCCAGCGACATATCCTGGACACTCAAAGGCAAGAAAATTCTCCTCACCATCTGCACAGAAGAGCATTGATTGCGTAATGGTGCTAGTAAGAGACGTATGCATGGCTACCTGGGAGCGCACGTTGCAGATCATCTAGTATAGTCCGTAGACCTGCTGCTCTCACAGCCTCTAACAACTTCTCGACAGAGGCACCGCGTCCTTCACGCATCTTCCACTGCTCGAAGAAACGGTGGATCTGTTCCCTTGAGGTCGTGCTCGTCTCTGCACACGATAGCGTCGATGTCTGTGGTGCTGAATTCCAGTTCCCGGGCCACCGCCTTCCATTTTCCCCCGATAAGTTCCTTCAGCTCCTGTATCACTCGGGCCAGCTGGTTCTCGCCGGCTAATAGAAGGTGGGCAATAGAGACCAACTGATCTACACTACATTGCTAGGTAGCAGCAGCAATTTACGTTACCTGACATTTCGGCCATTGGCCTGTGTGTGTTTCCCTCGGTGTTGGCTAGCTGCTCTCTCTTGACCACGCCCCAGTGGCTGGCGAGTAGAGATGCGCATGCGCATAAAGTAACCCTGCGATCGACTTTCGCCGCCGCATGCGTTGCTAAAATGGCGGCTTCTCCTCACACCCAGCAGAGCGAAGGTTCAGCTCCAGTTCAAGGCGGTCCAGATGGATACAGGGAAGTGGTATGTGCAGTTCATTGTGAGTGTATACGTTTAACGTTAAACGTTTTTGTGTGGAAGCTTCTAAGCTTTTGTAGTGTTTTGACCGAGTAGTTGTGTGCTTGGTTCCCAGGCCGCCGAGACTGGGGACTACTACGGGGATCATGGCGCGCGGGTTGCCGTACGACGCGACCAAGAACGAGGTGGCCGAGTTCTTCTCTGGCTGCCGCATCAGGAACGGTCATGACGGGATCCACATTCTGGTGGGTCAGGATGGGCGGCTGCAGGGAGAAGCAGTGATAGAGCTGGAGGGACAGGAGGACCTGGACAAGGCCAAGCAGCTCAACAACCAGATGATGGGTCGGAGGTACATTGAGATCTCTCCTCTGAGCCAGGCAGCGGCTGATCAGACACTAGCCAGTCAACCAGGAGTGAGTGTTGTATAGTGTAATACATAATGTACATAGAATGGGGGTGAGGTTCATCTCAGGGTGTGTGTATGTGAGGCTAACCACAGTTTGTGTGGGCATTTTCCCTGTGAATGGGGCCACTCCTGTGATTGTGTTTTGGCCACGAGCTATAAACGGTGCCTGAGCAGTCAAGCACATTTCATAGGCGTGGAAAAATCTCCTTGCATTGTTCCTTTTTGACGCACCTGTTTAATAGAGGCTTTAATAACGTGGGTGTATTATGGCCTCTAGATGGCTTTGTTTACACCTGTTTCCATACGTCATTGAGGATATGTGAACACTCGTGTGACTCACCCTTTCTCCTTGCCCGCAGGGAAGTAGCACAGAGTTTGTGGTCCGTCTGCGAGGCCTGCCGTACTCGGCGACCTCACGAGAGATTCTCGACCTCCTCAACGACTGCCAGGTCGCGGGCGGCGACAAGGGGATCCGTTTCTCCTTCGCTCCCGACGGCCGGCCCTCGGCGAGGCGTTTGTGGAGCTAGCGTCCGAGTTAGATGTGAGTAAGGCCCTGGGGCACAACAAGGAGCATATGGGGAAACGATACGTGGAGATTTTCAGGGCCACCAAAGGGCAGTTGGAGTGGGAAGGCCGTATGTCGGAGAAAGTTGGTGGGGGAGCTGGGGGAGTTGTGAGACTGCGGGGGTTACCTTTCAAGTGTACAGAGGAAGATATTCGACAGTTCTTCCAAGGTTTGGGATAAGCCTCAGGAGTGGGGTGCTCATAATATACACCTGTACTGCTTGGGTACTCTGTGATCAGTGTGTGTGTGTTTGTGTGTCCACGCTAGCACTGGCTGCTACAGATGCATTATGTGAGAGTAAGTTAGGGGAACTGTGCAAATGTGTAAAGTGTGTATTGAGAGAGGCATTTGCATGTGTGTAATACATAATTATAAGTCACCGGTTTGCATGACCGGAGTGAGCATTGGTAAGCTGCACATTATGCATTAAAGTAAGATGCAAGTGCTGTAACAGAGCAAAAGCTTAGCCTTGAGCAAGAAATAAGATCAACGTAACTGAATGCCTTCTTAAGACCCACCGTGTTGACCATGCTCTAACTCTGTCTATTTCTGCCGCTCCCTACATGGACAGATATGCCGATAGTAGCTGGAGGTGTGACAATGCAAGTGGACGCGGAGAACCGAGGGACTGGCGAGGCCTACGTGGAGTTTGTGAGACCAGACGACGCCGAAAAGGCTCTGTACAAGAACAGACAGATGATGGGACACAGGTACTGTGCGTGTGTGTGTGCCTGTGTGCGTGCGTGTGTGTGTGTGCCTGTGTGTGCGTGCTACACTGCCCTCTGTACTGGTACAGACTATTTATGGACATTTCCGAGCTGCTGGAGTTGGGCATGTGACGTTGCCAGGTTGTTGGCCAATAGGTTTGATTGTGGCTTAGTTCACTCATGTGCTTGTAGAGTGCAAACACACCCATGACACGTCACAGTTCACGTACACAAGACCAACAGCTTCGCCATGATGCATACTCAATGCGCAACCACACTTCAAAACTTTGATAAACTGTGCAGTTCTTACATGCATACATAGTATGCATCCAAATGGGTGGAGTCTAATTACACATTCTTGAAATGCTTGCCAGGAATAATTATATGACCATAAAACGAGCTATGCAGTATTAAACACCCTAAAACAAGAATCCTAAACTCCTACATATGTGTAGTTCAAGGCCCAGATTCGTTCACGTGTTTATACTGGGATTGAACACGTAACTTGTTGTTGAACTGTAGATTCTTTTAATGAGACAATTACCTGGACTTCCCCTGTAATCTCCACCCCCTGTAATGTCGTGTCTCCAGATACATAGAGGTGTTTCGAAGCACCCACACGGAGGTCCGTCCGACCAACATGAAGGAGACACGCTGGCGTGGAACCCCCTACAGTCGCCCACCACCACAGGGGCAGTGGGGAGGAGGAGGAGGAGACAGAGGAGGCTACGGCGGGTACGGTGGATACGGAGCTGGCGGGTACGGAGGGAAATTTGGGGGCGGGTACGACCGAGGGGGGAGAGGGAGGGGCCGGGGTATGATGCGGGGTGGAGGAGGAGGGTATAACAACTACGGGGACGCCGGGGGAGGTCCGGGGTATACTCCGTACCCAGAAGGAGGGTACAATTACAACACCCCGCAGCCGGGGTATGGGCAGTATAATTCGGAGTATGGTGGCGGAGGTCCGGGAGGGGGTGGAGGTGACTCTGGACACATGGTGGCTTATCCCCCAATACGACCAACCCAGGGAGGCAGGGGAGGTTTCGACGACCCTGCAGAAAAGGCTCGTCACACCATCAAAATGAGGGGGCTCCCCTATTCCGCAAAGGAAGAAGATATAACGAAGTTCTTCCAGCCGCACGTCCCTGCCAAAGTGGTGGTGGAGTTTGATCAGTTTCAGAGGCCGTCTGGGAGTGCAGAGGTGTTGTTTAATACTCACGAGGAGGCTGAGAAGGCCATGGACAAACACAACGGACATATGGGTGAGGGGCGGTGCAGAAACACCGCTGATTTGCGGCGCAGAAACACCGCTGATATACATAGCTCTATACAGCACGATGCACACTTAACAACTATTGTACAGAGGAAATCGTGTGAGAATGAACTACAAAGGGCTAAGAATTCCTTATAATATGGGAAAAGGGACCTATATGGCTGGAATGTGAAAATTAAGTTTTTGAGGAAACACCACAAAAACTTTAATTTTCACATTCCAGCCATAATTATAGGTCCCTTTTCCCATGCCCCCTCACATATTACCATCTTGTTGTGTCAGACTGCTACGGATTATTGATATTTTTCAGTATAGCACTTCTGCAATACTGAGGTTATTTTTGTTTGGTGCAGCATTTTTTCGCGAAAGGCCTGTAAAGCCATAATATATATGTGACACCCAGGAACGTATTATGTCTGATTGCAGGTCATCGCTACATTGAGCTGTTCCTATTGTCTCGACCTGGTAGTGATGGAGGGATGGGAGGGAGGGACGGTGGAGGGGGAGGAGAGTACGGAGGCCGAGGAGGAGCTACTGGAGCGGCCAGGTACCCCCCACAGACCACCTGGGGTGATACAAGGAGTGCTCAGGTACATATGTACACTTGTATACTAGAGGAATGCTGCACGTTTTTGGCGAGAAAAGTGAGCAGTTTGCTTTTTCATGTGTTTCACGTGTATTTAGAATCACGTAGAATATTACGTTTATGTGCAGTGCCCGTCACACAGAAATTCCTGCATTCAGAGGCTCTCTTCACTCGCCATATACACACATAACTTCCCATACTGGGTTAACATCTCTGTGCTAATAAGTATGATGTGTATAAATGTGTTGAAGCTTAAGAAGCTGTACTGGAAAGACTCTGGGCACACGGTCTTATACAACTCTTGCGTGTATATACAGTAGTTAGCCTTGGCTATCCCTCGGTTGGTTTTTTCTAGTGATCCTTATTCAGGTTTGCTAAACCGTAAGAAGCTGCGTATTACACATGTCTGCATACAGCAGCTCCTTTACAATGCACAATGTTTAGCTACTACCTAGTCTAGTTGTACGTGTATCATGTATCGTGTCTGTGCTGTGTCCTTAGCCACAGGGAATGTATGGTGGGAGTGCAGTGGCCAGTCAGCAGCAGCCTCAGCAGTACGTGCAGCCATCCTATGGTGGATATCAGCAACAGCAGCAGCAACCTGCGCAGCCCCAGGCCCCCAACAGTGGCCACAACAGGTTCTTTGGATTACCAGCTCACAATATTTTTATCGCTATTGTTTTCCGCTTTATGCCAACTTGCAAGGGGATTCAACATCACACAATAGTCATTGTGTGAAAAACCATGTACGGGGGGCACCCCTCTCAGAACGACACTATTTAAACAAACAATTTCCATAAGTCTAAGCTGCCCTTGTGAGCTCAATGAGTAGAGTGCTCTGCTAGACCGCAGAGTGGTTGTGGGTTCGGAAGGGAGAGAGGAAAGAGGGAAATGAGAGAGAGGGGCCACCCAGGGGAACTCTCCAAAAGAATTGTTTTAGGAGTCGTTGACTTTGCCGTTGTCTTGCGACCTCACCAATGTTAACGTGTGATCTTTTTTTGCTCTGTGCCACATTCTACCAGGGAGGTTACCAGTCTTCGGGAGGCTACCAGCAGGGGGCCCTGCAGGGGGCCCAGCAGGGGCCAGCAGCCCTCCTACCAGCCCCAGAAGTGGCTATCAGACACAGACTCAGCCAGTGTCGGGCTACCAGCAGCCTCCACCCACTGGCCAGGATGGGTACTCCCAGCTGCAGCCTCAGACACAGTGGTACTGAGAACAGGCTCACCACAACAGCTGACCGAAATGTGTATAATACTACTCCCAATGGACTTTGGATCACATTTTTTTGCTAATGATTACTTTTCTTCTTCTCTCTGTATTATTACACTGTTGTTTGTGGATTTTTATTCAAAGTGCGCTTATAGTTCGCTAATTGGTCCCATGAAAAGCACGTGACGTGTTACGCGCCCACTACGCTCTTAATCTTCTGTCGTACGGTAGAAGATGAAAGTTGCGTTGCTGTCGGATTGGTCGGCGTCGTGAGTTGAGGTTTAGGCAGTAGTAGTTGTACTTTAGAAGGCTAACTGGACTACGGAGTCGCGGTTCGACTCTGGGATATCATAAAGACATGGACAGTCGCTTGAGGTACGTTGAATGAGTAGTTTTTCCTCGCACAGCTCCCCGTTTGGCTGGAAAAGGTAGTAGAGACCGTGTGAGAGTGACAGCAGTAACCTAAGAAATCCTGTTTCATTTCACCACGTCTACATATCCCCAACAATGAAAGTTATCTAAAGTTGAGCAGTTCTGAACTATGTTTTTCAGTACTATAGGTCTCCAGATGGCACATCCTCACTGTAGAACAAGTAGTGCTTCCTCTGTAGTGTGGCTGGAGTTGCCATTCAGTGATGTCTCAGCAGTAGGATTCAGGGAAGGGAAGACGCAGCCAAAGCATAGCTATTATAGAGCTTTGCCAAAGGAACTCTTTGTAATTACTTCCTTGACATGTTTTCACTTCCCCTATCATCAATGCTTTACACTCACTCTACATGTCTTCCCATCTTATTATACTAATGCCCCCCTAATTGGCTCATAGGGTGATATTTCTCCACACCCGAGAAATAAGGCTTTTCCTGCAGAATGCCAAATCGTATTTGTTCGTCCCTCATAACGTTTTCAGTAGTGCACCAGGCTTTATTATGATGTTGTAAATCTTCCTATGAGTGAAAGATGACTGCCACTTATCCAGTAACATGCAGGAAGCACAGAGTATGTAGCGAACTTTGGTATGTAGTTACATTTGATTAGTGGTTTGTGTCTGCTCCGGTGTCACGATTAAAACGTCACGTTTAATCTCAGCACGGTAAGCTACATACAAGAAGAATGAACTCACGTCAACGGCAAGGTTGAAACCAAAGGCAAATCAACAATTTTATTCAGGGATTCTGAAGATGAGTCCTCCCGGCCCTTGGTGGGATTAACTAACACCACACTGGGCTTGTCATGTGTAATACTCTGCAACAGCTGCCTATTATTTCAGGCCTCAGATCATGACCCTGATAATTTTGCCTTCGCTACACACACTACTACACGTTGTGTTTTCCCTTCCCTTTCCTCTCGGTGTGTGTATGTATGTATATGCTGTTTGTGTTTCAAACCCCCACCTCTTGTGGACATAGACCCGCGAGAGTGTGTGTTTTTACTGCTGGGGATCTTTAGTTGTCCGCGCCCGACCACTCGTATTACACTGAATAGAGTCAGTTGACTAATTACAGGCAGTCAACATCTACAGTGTGACTGTGCCTGGCACAGAGGTACACTTTCACAATGCTGACAAAATGCCTCTATGAGTGAATATACATAGAACTGGATGACACACAGTTTGGGTGGGGAGTGAGAAAGTAAGGCAGAGCCCCAGAACAGTGTGCAATGCATCCACTACAAACTCCAGCTTTAGCCGGGGTACATGCTGCTGCACCTGTGTGAGCATGCATGACACGTTCTTATGTAGCTTTAATGTATGTATTTGTGCATATGTCATAATTTAGTGGACATTATACAAACACGTGAAGTGATGGATGGAGTCGTACAGTAATTAGCTGTGGCTTGTGCCCTTATTTACAGACCTACTCACTCTTCACGTGTAAGTAGGTGGCCTCCATTTCCTACGTACGTGCATGTGTGTTTCTTTAGTGTGGGCACGGTGGGTGTTGAGGGTAAAGTACTGATTCAGTTTTGTATGTCTTAGTATGGTCTC
>CASHTH010001512.1:0-13144 GCA_030341885.1 Geodia barretti
CAGGGATGACCTGGGCATGTCATGCAGTAGTACAATGGGATGATTGTTACATCTTCAAACTGACATTTCTTGCTCATGTAAATTTTACTACTCACACAAGCCCTATCTTGTCGCCCCTCTTACTCATGACATGAGTTTGAATAGTGTAGTGTGAAGACTGGCAAACGAATTCTGTAGTGGAAAGCAGCATTGTAAAACCGGTTAGTTGAGCGAACATTGAAGTAAAAAAGTCACGATTCAAAACTGAGGACCTGTCAAGAGGGCATTTGCTACCATTTCTTACGTGCATAGGAAACGAGTCATAGCTGCACATCATACGATAGATATCACTAGTGCTTTGCGACAATATAGGGCTTGTGTGGAGTAAATTTACATGAGCAAGAATGTCAGTTTGAAGATGTAACAATCATCCCATTGTAGCTACTGCATGACATGCCCAGGTCATCCCTGTTCTGTCTCCTTACTTTTTATGCATCCCTATATTCCACACTTTTTTAATTCACATAATTTTTTATTTACTTGTCTCCTTTCCTTTTTTGTGACGAATGCACATACATTGGGGCAATCACTGTCCATATAAAAGTAATATGTATCTATTGCCTCGGACTGTTAGTCGTCATCTACATTTTTATTTCACTTCCAAAGTAGATAGTATACAAGTATAGGAAAAACAACACTTAATTGCCTGAGGCTGTTTGTTGTTGTTTTACAACTTGTAATGAACTCTTATCATTGTAAATCAGTGTACCAAGTTTCATTGTTAGAGGACCCACAATAAGCAGTTACAGGCACAAACGTCATTTACAAGAATTTATTGCCTGAGGCTGTTTGTTGTTGTTTACAAACTTGTAATTTATGTTTCGATGAACTCTGATCGTTGTAAATCAGTGTAGCTACCAAGTTTCGCTGTTAGAGGACCCACAATATGCAAGTTATAGGCACAAACATCATTTTATTGCCTGAGGCTGTTTACAAACTTGTAATTTCTGTTTCGATGAACTCTCACCATGGAACATCAGTGTACCAAGTTTCATTGTTAGAGGACCCACCATAAGCAAGTTATAGGCACACACACATTTTACAAGTTTTTATTGCCTGAGGCTGTTTGTTGTTGTTTACAAACTTGTAATGTTTACATTTTTATACTAATGATGGGTTGCATGTGTGTACAAAGTTTGATCACTCTGGGTATTAGCTTTACCCAGTTAGCACACTTTATTTGTCTCTATAATAATGTATTGCCTGGGGCTATTTGTTGTTGTTTACATGTAAACAAAATTGTTTACGAAGAAATAAAAATGTTCTTGCACGACCTGTCATGGATTCCAATCTTTGTGCAAAGTTTGATCTTCATAATTATCTTACCCGGTTTTTGAGATACGCTTGTTGAAACTGAACAACAACAACAACAACAACAAGAATAAGAAAATTGAAAGCTCTTTGTGACGATACAAATCAGTCTGATGTGTCAAAAGTTGGATCTGATTGAAATAGAAAGTGAAACATGAAAATCCCAATGTATGGGCATAATGCAGGACAACCTGTGTCATCCCTATATACTAAGTACTACCGTACTTAGTGATAGTGCTCCTCATAGGTTGTGTATCGGCCTAGTAGATCAGCTAGCTCATCAAACCAGGGATAGTACAGCATGGGTTTGGCTCTATACCAATTGCTAGGGTCAGTATCTTTGTTGTACTTTCGGATTCTAATCACAGCTTGTGCTTCCGTTTGTTCGTTTTGCCAAAATTATCAGTGAGCGTTATTTGTGTGAATGTGACATCACTCTCAGGGGCTGGTAAGGCATCACAATCACTACGCTCACACTTCACAACATATGTGGCAGCAAACTCAGCTAGACACATGGAACTAAGCTGCTGTGGTCTGTGCTGGTATCTATCAATGAGGCTCTTCTGAAACACATTCGTATCATTGTCCTCTAGTGGGTAAGGGATGCATGTCTTTAATACAGCAATTCTCTCATTTTTGGGGTTAGTATCAACAAACACAACAGATCTACTAAGTTGCTTCATTGGCAATGACAGTATTCTATATAATTATAGACAGCTTCTTGTGCACTTACTTCTCTGTGTGTAAGGAATGCTGAACCAACTCTTCTCAAATGAGATTTCAATTAATCAGTCCTTACTTCAGCGCTTCAGCAGCTACACGTTTCAGCAGTTCAACCATGGACCTCTCTGTTTTCATGATATAAGAGGCTACATACATACATGATACAGGCATATGCGTTCTGCACAAACTGAATGTCCATGTTAGCTTGCCACGCTATCATCACTGAGGGATTGTAGTTGTTAATGAAACATTCACTGGGCTCACGCTTGGAGTACAACCACATTGCCATTAGTAGACACTTCTAATGCATCCGTGTAGTCTTTCTCAGTGACTTCTGCTTTGTCAAGTAACTCAGCAAGGCTCGAATCTGGGTTACCGTCAGCTATCAGCTTTTGTACTTTACTTAGCACAGCCAACTCCTGGTTATTGTTGCCACTCTCATGATCATCGTTTGTAATGAGGGTTTTGGCAAAAACTGAATCGACAGGTTTTGTTTCTCCTGCAATATGAGGAATGTTTGTGCTTTTGAAGGAGGGTCTTTCAATTTGCCATCTTCTGCTGTGACTTTACATGAGACATACTGGTCAGTGAAGTCACACACATCATCACTGTTATCAACACCAAACTCTGGAGCATCTTTGACCCATATGACACAGTGTGCATGTGGAGAACCTCTGCCCTGAAACTCTATTCTGATGGCATAGTCGACTATTTCACCTAGGGGTTTGGCAGTTGATATCGTGAAAAATACATTTAGCCTGTAATGAAAATGCCTCGCTGCAGTAACATGGTTATACTTTAGCCAATTGGATTTCTCATCAAATGACAATGCTGCAACCTCATCATCAGTGTAATGGACACCATACTGTCTAGCAATGGTTTGGATCATATCAGGCCACTTGAGGTCTGCTGCTGACAATGTGAAAAACCATGTTGGTGTGCCAAGCTGACGTATCATGGCTAGCAAATCATAAAAGTACGCTGGTAATATGGTGGGGAACCACGAATGTTTTTCATGAAGGAATAGGCTTCGTCTTTCCTCACATACTGACTCAACACAGTCAGATCTCTAGCTTGTGCTGCAGTGAACTGTCTAGAGTGCTTTTGTTTCCACGCAAAGTACCATCGTATAACACTTGCTTGGCTTCTACAATGTATTGGGCAACAAACCGATAATCAAGGTCTCTAGCAATTCTGCCATCAACATCCAACAGTCTCTGATTGAAATTTTTTCTGTAGGTTAGTTTTTTTAGGCCTTTCACTGCTAAATGTGCCTTTAGCAATTAAGGGATATTTATCAGGATTGGACATGGCTTCAAAGTTAGAGTCTGTCATGATATTGAGTGGTTTCTCTCCCTCAGCTGGTGCTACACAAATGATTTCTCTAGAACTCTCAGGATTTTCAACACACATCATGCTGGCCATAGGAGCACCACTGATCTGCCTTCTATGCTCATCTCCCTCTTCTACTGTTGCATCATCTAGGCTTTCATCTGATATTGGGGTATTCTCAGTATTTTGTATACTCTGTTGTACACTGGAACCACAAACAGGTATACCTTGGTCTAGAGCAACATAGTGATACTGCAAGATAAGGCACACAAAAATCTCACACTCAGCACTACAGATGTCAGGGGTCACTGAAAACATGGGATGATTGCTAGAAAAAACACTGAATTTGACACTGAGCATATCAACAATTGCCTGCAGAGTTATATGGTCACCCCAGGCTCCCTGTCTTAGACATTTCACATATTTCTGCCATCTAAGTTCAGTTTGCAATTTTAGATCCGCTACACTGCTCTATGTACTCATCTTCAGCAGTAGGCTTCTCTGTGTCTGCATTATAGTCACCATCCTCAGAGAGTACTGGCTGGCACAGGAAATCATGATACAATGCTGCATTTGCTTCCAAATGGTCAGCTACCTTTTGCCTCAATTCACTACTGTCAGCATTGCATACACTAGTGTTCTGTAGCTGATATGAGATAGCACTGAACATGCCATTGCCATCATACGGTACATTATGAATGGAAACTGTTTTGATGGGCCAATGCTCTCTGCTGCTGTAAGGCTATTGAAAACTCATCACCATTGGTACACACCATTGGCTCACCTTCCCCACCATTTGAAAGAACACTGCCATCATTTTCAAGCTGCCTACATTCAGTATCCATGCTGTCATCATCCTGCTCAACTAAATACCGGCAAAGCTTCATCTTTCGTCATAGCATCTTCAATCCACTGTTCATTAACATCAATGTCAGCATACAGGGGATTGTTAGCCTTCAACACATCGAGGAGTTTCTGAGGTCTTATGTAATCATACATGTAATGGCCTCGATATGCTATATACTTTACGTTTCAGTTTTAGTGGAACTAGCTCAGACTGGGAAGGCAAACGTGGGAACACATCACAAATGGCAACCTTTGATGGTAAATTCACTGCTGGACCATGGATTGACCATTGTTTACCAGATGGCCATACTACCATTTTCACGAACTGCACACGCAGGGAAATCAACCTCCATTCCATTGCATTTAGGCCAGAAAGTTCAGGTGGTATGTCACACCAACTGTAAACCATAAGGGGGCCCTTGCTTGCAGTGGCATGGAACCTCTCACCAAAGATCTATCACTGTCTTGCATACCATGTTTTACATCAGTGCAATGTAGCTCTATTCCAGCACTAAAACACCTTTTGCAAGTACAACAGGACGGACACAGGAAAAAGAGAGTAAAAACTAAAGAAAAGAATGGAAGGCAAGCCGAAAAAACACGGCTAGCCAATAGACCCCCAGAAAAAAAGAAACGGAGCCAAGGGAACCACATCACGGGCAAAACGCCAGCGTGAAGACAAGCGGGGGATGGTGGCAAGCCGCCTTACGTCCGCTCTATGCCGGGAGTGGTGCGGCTTTGGGACAGACGGGGGAAGGAAATACAACTAAAAAACCACAAAGAAAAAGTCGCGAGCAGGTAAAGAGCGAACCGAGGGGCGGACTAGGAAAAACAGCAAAAACAGAAAGAAAAGATAGGAGGAAAAACAAGCCACAAAAAGAGGCACAAAAAAAAAGGACAAAGACAAAAAAGCCCAAGCACGATAACAGAAAAAAAAAGAAATAAAAAGTAGGAAAAAAAACAGGGCTTGGGTCGTTCTCTCTATTCTGTTTTCTTTCTTAGTTGTTGCCAACTCTCGTTCGTGTTTCGGTCTGTAGGGTCAGCTTGTTCTCCATAAGCACTTTTACTTCCTTCTCTGACCTTTCTTTCTCTCGTTTTTTGCTCTCGTCTTTTGTTCTTGTCGGTCTGTTGATCTTGGGTCATCTATTGGTCCGCATAGCAATCCAGTTATATCTCGAGAGTTGTTTAGGTCTCGCCCTCGTCTTCCGTTCATTGTTTCTTTCTTCATGCTCTTTTTTTAAGTCTCTCTTTGTTTTGTGTTGAAGCCCCTTTTTATACTCTTTTGCAGTACTGGGCCCGGGTTGAATCATTAGGAGGCGAGCTGGGCGAACTATCGTGTGGGGGGAAAGAAGGAAACAGGGGGTTGACCCACGTCCTTGCATGTCTTTAGAAGAGAAAAGAGTCGCAAGGCATACAAGGCAAGTGGGGCCAACAGTTAAGGGAGAAACCAGAGCGTAGTGTTTGCTTCGTGTGCCTCCCGACCTCCTTAAGAATTTTTAACTCTACCAGTCATTCTGTTGTTTATTGCCGTGTTCCCAAATTGCATAATCAGATTTTCTACACTGGACAACACTCTTTCTATACATCATACGATGGCAACACATACACACATAATCAGGGCCACTTTGGATCTCTGAGTGAAATGCTGCAATAGAGTTTTCAACAGACAAACCTCGCTTTGGCCTACGTCTGTTATATTCTTTAATGGTTTCTTTCCTACGTGAACTTTCGTCCAGTGTTTCTGCGGCCCTCACACTTGCCATGTGGATTTTACTTCACTCTAGCATGTGCAACGTCTGCTCAATTGTTTCAGAGGCTCTTGTGATTTCTTTACGAAGTCCACTTCTTCGCTGGGATGAAATTTGATTGTATGTTTCAGCTCTGTGCTGTTTTATGTAGCCTGTCTTGCTCTTTTCTCGCAAATTTCTCTTGTTCAGTCTCTAAAGTTCTTCGACGTTTCATCGCTTCATTTTTGGCACACTGTGGACATGCCTTCTTCAGGCGTCTATCGCTCTCTAACGGTCAGCCCCCTCTGCATACGAGTGCTGATTGCCAGCTCAAATAAAGTATTTGCACCAGAAACGACACGAAGTATGCTGGAGCGCTATATACCCTAACAAAAATGAAGCCCGGTGCACGGTGTTATTATTTACGGCGAAAAACACTCGATCATTGTGCGCAACCCGCCAGTGCATGCGTTTATTTATCGGGCAAGCGAATACTAATTAGCATATTCGCTTGTTAACTTGATTTTCACGCCATAACTGTCAAATGCATTGCTTTTATGAAAATCGGCGAATTTAAATCAAGCCGGTATAGTGCTGAACCTCGCTCTTTTGTTGTCTCGTTGCGCGTGGTGGCAGAAAACGTGGTAACAGACAGTCAGACACGGACCATAACCCTCGCTGCGAATGCGCGCCGACGGTTAATGCTTTGTGTTAAGGGTAGCTACCAACATCCACTTTATGCTCTTCCATGTGTTGTGTTGCATGAAATAAACACTTGGCACACTCAGACACTGGGCAGAGGAAACACAATTTTTGTGAGTGGTATGTTTGTTGTATGCTCGTTTCATGTGCAATCTTAGGGTGTCTGCAAGTGTGTAACACTGACAGCAACAGTCCACAGTACATGTGAATAAACGACTGGACTATCTACATCTGCTTGGTAAAGTGTAATACGATGTGAGAAGAGCAGGAAGCTACTGGAAGCAACTAACGTTGCTGGGTCTGAAGTGCTTCCTTCGTGGTTAAAGGTCTGGTTCCGATGTTATATTGGCCATTTCGGCTGTCTCTCACCAGCCAATACATATAATATACTTCTCTCCACGCATGCGCGGAAGAGTCCGCGTTTTATTATTTGCCACGGAGAAAGATTGTATCAGTGAATTGCTCCCCACTTAATGGATCTCCTTTTCAGGGATGCTGCACATGCCGTCGTACCATTCTACGGGCAGGGGATGAATGCCGGTTTCGAAGACTGTCTCGTATTGACAGAGTGCCTGACAGAGAGTGGAGGAGAGCTAGCAGCAGCTGCTCAGTTGTACCAGGACACCCACTGGAGTGACACACGCCATCTGGGACCTGTCGATGTACAACTACATCGAGATGCGCTCCCACGTCACCTCACCCCTGTTCTTAATCAGGAAAAGGATTGACAATGCCTTCCACTATCTCTTCCTGTCTCACTTTATCCCTCTCTATTCAATGGTGGCCTTCACACGTATCCCCTACCGCCGTGTGGTGGAGAGACACAGTGTTCAACAGACGGTCATCAGACGAGGGCTGTGGGGCCTGTTCCTTGCCTCTCTGGGGCTACTGGGCTACCTGATCTTCAAGTTTTCTGGAATGGAAGTTGTAGTTCTTTACCACATTCTTCCCTGTGTCTTCAATTATGTTGTTAATGACTACCTTCACTAATTTCTGCCATAGATTTAGTTTCCACTGATATTATTACCCCTCAGCACGCATGCAGAGCGAGGTGTTTGGTTTGTGTGTCCATCCTGTGCGTCGCGAAAGAACACTCCATTTAACTTTATCTATAAGCTGCATCCGTGCACCAATTTCAATGACGCTATATACTTAGAAGAGCCAAGGTTAGCTAGCTAGCTACATAGCCAGCCCTAACCAGAATTATATAAACTTCATTTTCCCATTCACAAAATAATATAGCCTTTTGATTTCTGCCATGGATTGAGTGTGTTTCCACTTGTATTAACCCTCAGCACGCATGCGCAGCGAGGGGTTTGGTCTGTCTCGACTGTCTGTCCATCCTGTGCATCTGTTTATAGTTAAAAAGCGGAGGAACACTCCAATGATCATGAGCTGCATCCATGCACCGATTTCAATGATGCTATACACGTAGACATTTCCCATTCACTGCTTCACAAGCTGATGGCAGCTCACACAACACTTTAATCCAAGGTGCATTGAAAAGAGCCAAGGTTAGCTAGCTATCTGTTGTTTGGTATCTAGCTCGTTGGCCACCTCGTAGCCTGTAGTGCAAGCATAGCAGTTACATACAGACACGTGTGCACACACATACGCACACATACACACAGCATCGTGTTACACTTGTGATTCTAACCACGTAAACCAGGACCCTAGAATAACAAACCAACTCCCCCTTAGGATCCATACCTATAACACCCCCCAAATACCTCACTGTGCTTTGTAGAACAATAGGATAGCATTCCCCCAGAGAGCCTAAGGTAGGCAATACAATTCTGTAAGTGGCAGATTTTACATAATAGTCTGTGGCATTGGGAGAGTTGGGGTGCCATACAAAGATCTTTTAACCCACCATCCCCAGCTCTCAAGGCTGGGCATCTGTTTCCCACTCTTGAGCTTGTATACGTAGAGTAAACACATAATTATAATGTTAATGAAATGATAGAGTACAATTTGTATACATACAAACATCAGCAACAACACAGTACGCTAAACATTTAAAAAGCTGTAAAAAGGAGGAAATAGACAATTCAGTAAGACTGGTATGTAGTATAGTAAAGAGATAAAGATAAGCTACAGTGTTAAGTAGATTGTTCTTTCTTTTAAATTTTGTACCACTTTAAAACCTTTGGTGTATGTAGTATAGAACTAGGCTACAGTGTTAGAAGAAGTAGAGTAGAGGGACGTAGAGTAGTTTAAACATTGTATATACTGCTGAAGAAGTTTGACTATTTGTTGATGACCTTTGGCTCTTGCGAAACTCATAGCTGTATGTCCATCCTGAGAGGTGAGGGAAAATTACACTCATTGACTAAATGAGAGACAGTCACACATTATTGCAGCACTAAACCCTCGATGCAAATGGGTGCTGATGTCAGTAGCCTAGCCTGCAGTAGGTGCACTCTACACATGTGCCGAGAGACAGCACTGCTAATTGATGGGCGTGGCCATGGTGGGTAGGCACACAGCAGAGTCACACACAACCACATGACAAATCCCTCTAATAAAAGTATGTTCAGCACTCAAACAAAGATGTGACTATAAAGTCTGTATAGCCTTTTAACCTTAGCAGGAATCGAACTACTTCTAGGTGTCCATTGTAACTGGCCACAATGAGTGGAGTTGCTCCATCCTAGAGAGAGGAAGATAGAAAACATCAAACATCCATCTCCATAATAATATATACACTACACAAAGAAATGAAAAGTGACAAGCACATGATGGGGACACTAGATCTGCTCAGTTGGAGTTGGTGTAGCGAGACCAGTTCTGGCTCTCTGACTGATTAACGAAACAGTTCAGATGTAGCAGAGAGGTTTATACTGGCATTCAGCCAATGCAGTGCTAGCTACCCTGTCTGTATATTACTGTGTCTCAGAGAGTCTGCACATATTAATTTTCAACCTGTATTTTTCTCTCCCAGTCAGTGTTTGTATACCACTACTGTGTTACTCCAGTGACTTAGTGGTAGTCAGAAACTACAGCTGAGGTCCAGACTGTGACTGTCTCACTAGTGTCATCATTTGCCCAGTGCAAGTACTTTTTTGATCGCTACCACCTTGTTAGATGTCTATACAATGACAGCTTATATTTATCCCCCCTTCAAACCCCCGCTCATTGACATGACATTATTATTATACTGTCCCCTACTATAGACAAAAAGCCCTTCAAGGAGCAAAAATCATTTTGAATAATTGTCATGCAACCACTCTACCTTGTCATAAAATTATGTAGAAGGCTGTTCTTGTAGGAATAGCACCATAGTAGCCCTCTAATCGACCAATCAGATTAAAAAACTCAATGAAGCCGGGTTCTAAAAATGTCACTATATGAAATCTCGAGACACACAAATAACTACGTAACCGGTTGCCTTGTTGCATCAAGGCCCTCCCTCTTCTGAAAAAATTACCATACATGTGACCTTTCACTCCAACTTTATAAGGGACAGAGGTTACTTGCAATAATTTTTTTGAGAATGCAGAATAGAGAGAGAATAGAGGCGAGGCTCTCTAACAGCCTGTAGTTCTCATACCTTGTTCTGGTAGTTGATGACAGCACCAGCTGATATCAGTTTCTCCACAATCTCTGTGTGACCACTTTCAGCAGCTGTCCCCAGAGGAGATGAGAGAGGATCAACCTTCACAAAGAACAATTCAGTTAAACAGGAATCTTTGTGGATTTTGGTTATACATTTACATAATAAAGGTTAGAATTTAAAGAAAGGTACTTTTGGCACTGTTCACCCTCCATAGTCGACTTAAAAGAACATTATTTAGCAAGCTAACGCTAGAGTTACTGGCACACACAGAAACCTTGTAAAATATCAGTTTCGGTGCATGTGTAAATTATTGTATGTGTGAGTTTAGAATTACGTTTTTATTATTATTTTTTTTATAATGATTCGGCACTAAGACCAAGGATACACCAATAGCAGCATACTGCTAATAATGAAGTGCACCTAATTATTTACATAAACAAAGGAAGTGTGTAATACTTAAAAAGAGAAAATGAAGTGGCTGTCACGTAGCTAAACAGTTCCATAACGAAATAGATTGGTGAATGAAAGAATGTTGTTGAAAATTTGTGCGTGCATAAGCAATACAGAATGATTAGTGCGAGATGTACAAGGGTGAGGCAGCAAATGTGAAGGGAAGTATATTAGCCCATTGATGATGCAGTAAAATATAAAGTGACAAGTAGTGTCTGTGGTTCTCCAATGACGGTATATTACAAATATTGAGGAGCTCCTTGTATCTCAGATTATAGTTCCGTGTTGAAATTCGCAAAGCAAATTTCTCAAGATACTTCTTATCCTTGGCTGTGTGTGGTGACCACACCTCGGCAGCATATTCCAAGTGAGGACGAACAAAGGTTGGACATCACAATAGGGTGGCAACATTTTAGAATGCAGGCAATTCAGGTAAATAGGTAGGATCACTTTGATTACCAATTAGATACAGTAGGAATGAAAAGAACTAAAGTGCAAACCCTCGGAGGTAAACACGCGAGTTGTAGCATCGCTGTATGCTGGGTCATCATGCACCATCGACGGAGCCAGTAACACGAGTCTC
Source organism: Geodia barretti (assembly GCA_030341885.1). Taxonomy (NCBI): domain Eukaryota; kingdom Metazoa; phylum Porifera; class Demospongiae; order Tetractinellida; family Geodiidae; genus Geodia; species Geodia barretti. The sequence continues at coordinate 11,273 of CASHTH010001512.1, forward strand.
CCCGTAACACAGTGTAGTTGCATTAGCGGTTAGAGCAATAGCTCAGGTGTTTCAGAGGCTCTCATATTTGCTTTATTCAATCTATCCGTACTTCTGTGTTTCAATACTCTCGCCAGACGTTTTATAGATGGGAAGGTATGGCCGCATCCACAAACTGCTCGCCACCTGAACTATTATGCTACATTGCGAACATACCTTGCTCAGCATGTTTATCCACTGAAAACAAAGAGAACAGAGATCAAAACGGACAGAAGCCCGTGGATCGTACAACCAATGTGGCGTAGTGCATGCTCCGGTGAAAAATTGACATGACACGTGCACGCTATAGAGCCTGCCGGAGAGGGCGCGTGCGCCATAGACCTCACGTTGGCTTTTTCGCTTGTTTTCACGCCATATCTCTGGAACGCAGTCATTTCAGGAAAATCGCCACGTTATATCCATCTTCTCGTTGTTCACAACCCATTGGTGCCACTCATTGGCCGCCTCGTAGCCTGTAGTGCGAGAACTGACAGAGAGACAGACAGACAGACCAAGTACCGTAACCCTCGCTGCGCATGCGCGCCGAGGGTTAATAACTATTAATTTTAAGATGCTTGTAGTAAACCAGTCAACTAATTATGACTAGTCAAATACAGTGAATATCCATCCACAAGTCCATTTAAGTGATCAACCAAATTAGCCACTGGATAGGAAGAAGGTTATTTTCATCAAGACGTTGTGGTTTGTACGTTGAGAGGGTGCTGTTTTATGATGGATGGGGTGGTGTTTTTGACGGAGAGGTGGTTGAGGTAGCGTATGGAGCCAATTATTCGAACGAACTTGTGTACCTCGCTTGTAGCTCCGTCCAGATACCCCTCCCATAATCGGCTCCTGTACCGTCGCAAAACCCAATTCTTGCTTTCGTTTTCCATTAGGCGCTGTCCTCCGCTATATGTCTATGTCGCGGACCATTTATCGAACACCGTACGAACCGCCGAACGTGCGTCATTCGCGCGTAACAACACAAACGCTGGGGAACTTCATATATATGCAGGATACACGGCGCTATTCAATCCGGTAGTTGTAAATGGCGCAACTCGGGAAAATATTTTCACCTAAAAAGACCAAGTTTCAAGGATGTTTGTGCAATACAAATACGTCAGTAGAAAGGGCTTATTGAGGCAAATAAAGCAGAGACGCTCGATTCCCATCACTATCTGTGATGCAGTTCATCTGCGCCAGCTCCTCATGTAGCGATTGTCCACATGTTGCAGCTACCCGTAGGTAATGTGCACCACACAACCATATCCTGTCGTTAATTGAGTAGAGGGGTTTGCAGTTTTCGGGGACATTTTTGCTGTCTGGTTACTGCGAGCGTTTTGGCTTCTCTTCGTCCCAACACCTGCGGGTTGTTTTCCCTTCCCTTTTTAGCTTTTTGTGCTTCCTTTTCGCTTTCTCACTTCAGTTTTTGTTCCTGCTTTCTTGCTCGCTCCTCTGCCTTTTTCCTTTGTTCTTCTTCCTCCTTTCTTGTTTTCTTCCCTCTCCTTCTTCTTTTTCTCTTTTATCTCTGCTTCCCTCTTGCTCTCCTTTCTCCTTCAATATCTCAAAAGCAGCACAACTTGTAATAAACGACCCGAGGTGCTCTCCTTTCGACCAGTGGAGTTGACGCTAGGAGGGGTCAGAAACTTGAGAGTGCCGACGTTGATGGAGTGTTTTTTGTGCTGTTATCTGTGTTCAGGAGGGGAGAGTCAACAGCAATCTCTGCGACAGGAGTGACATGTGAAAAGTGATGGAGAGTGATTCGCCTGATGATGCAACTTGTTTGGGCCTGTAGATGCATTAGAAGTGGAGAAGGGGTGAGTTAATTCTTGAACGCCAAGAGACGTAGTCAGG
>CASHTH010001513.1:0-67188 GCA_030341885.1 Geodia barretti
TTCACCGCGGAGGACAAAAAGGCAACGCCATTTGCATCAAAACTTAACGGCAACGCACGTGACGGAACACCAAAATGAAGACCCAAGATGACCAACCGGGAGATGATTGCCCGATCTTGGTATTTTGTAGGAAATATTGTTGTAGGGTGTGATTGCACAAAGCTTAATAGGGCCCTCCTAGGATTCTCGGCCAGGAATCGGTATGCAAACTCAATTCAGCCGCAGTAAGCGCAGAGCATGCAAAGTTTTTCGTTGTTGACCTGAATGCTATCAAAATTAAACAGCAGATGGCGATGAATGGCTAATCAATGCTGAGCTACATTACCTGCTGTCTTGGGACTAGGGTGGAGAACTTTGTAATGTCACTGACAGTAAAGGAATCGTGGAACATCGGCAACGCGATGAAGTGTCACAGAGAAGACTTTCTACGAACTTCTGGTCGCAATTGTGTTTGATCAATGGAGGTTTTCCTTCCCATCAGATGTCCTGAGGGTTTGACAGCATACAACGTCATAACGAAACTCCTTATCAAACAAATCGTCTCCTTGTTGTACCGACTGTCGAAACCCATACCACGGACCCGCCCAACATTTAGTATCATGAGTCAAGACATGGCTACAGATATTTCATACGCGTCAGGCATATGAGGTTTGGAGCGACAGGAGACCAGCGCGCTTTCATTTAAGGTATTATATATTGAGATCATATGACCTCAAGAAACCTGCACAGAAACAATCCATTTTGACAATTAACTAGCACTACTGGAGATTTGGTATTGAATGTCACCACTAGACTGCGGAAATAAACTGCCATATACCAGCTTCAACTGAAGACGTTCAGGCGTGAAGAGTGTTCTTCGCGTCAAGCGCCTAGATGAACAACTAGACGTCTGAAGTTAAGTGTCCGAGATGCTAACGATCAACTGCGTGCTCCAGTAGTGTACACTCAGCCATACGACTATCATCATAGCGGAAAAGCAGCAGTAAACTGGAGTAATAGTAAGGTACGAGTACAGCTATGACGCTGATGATATGAACACTGTATCAGCACATACTCTTGTGCGTTGGCATCAATACACCACCAGGGTTACCATTCAACGTTCGGTGGTCAAATGGCAATATTGTGGTAGGCTGGAGCATAGTGACTATGAAAGGTCACAAATCCTCAGTCTTTACGTCGCTGTCTTTGATATCCACTGGGTCACAGGGTGTTGGGGGGGACAGCCGCCAACCAATGACTGGATCTGGCTGAAAGTCACAGCTTTGATGTTTGGAACCGGAAATGATACGCTTTCCGACAGTTGTGTTGATACTACTACTGCCCATGAGAGTAAACGGCCGTATTACATTTCATCGAGACACGCAGATGCTAAAACAGTGGTCGTGTCTTTCAATACGACGAACATTACGTCGGTGTGATTACACCTGAAAACAGATGCCGTGTCGTACTGGCTAGCCTCTGACATCAGCACGACTCTACTCCAGTCTGTATTGAACGGTAGCTGCGACTATAATAGTATGTTGATGCCCTCCCAGCTTCCTACGGCATCTGAAACCCCGAAACTTTTGTAGATAGCTTAGTTGCAACCAACCCCCCTGCTGTGTCTCGGGACATGACACAAACAGCAACTGGAATCAGTGGCTATTTCCTAATCCTCCATCGTCAATAGTGTTGACCTGTCTTTCCCCGATAATGAAAGAAAAAAACGTAGTAGCTAAGTCCGCCACTATACGAAGAGCACTGTGGTGCTGGGGAAATTCAGTGTTTGGGACATGCATTAGGGTTTCGAGGATATTGACGATGCTCAATTGCCACTGATGCTTGATGGTGGTCCCGGGAGTGGAAGGTTGGGGGGGGGGGGGGGGGGGGGGGGTTTACCTATTGTAATTACAGTTTTACTCACACAAGGTGTCGCTTTGAAGTGAATAGCATAAGACTGGGCGAGTTGACATCACGTGGACAATTGACCGTGAATTCCAAAGAGGATTTAACGTTGCTCTTCAGCTACGGTCGTGGAAAATTGACTCAAAAAGAAGGCGATAGGTGACTGTACCGTCAGGGTCTCCATGAAAGGGCCAAATATCACCTCACATTCCTGAGAGTATTGATACCCAAGCTCTGTGATCATAAGGCCATAAGATTCGAGGTTTGTTGTGACAGAGAATATTACTAGACCAGCGGTGTCTCCTTTTTGGACTCTGTGCAAATAGACAGACCAGAGTATTTACCAAGCACCCACGATCACTATAGAGTGATCCCTAACCTCGAGACCAGCGCCTCGAAGGTTGCTGTTGTGAATGGACCGCATCAGGTGGTTTCTCTCTTACCAATAGCTCGGTTGATGACACAATGCCGGAGACTTTACTTCTGTGAGCCGTAGAAACGATGAGACCCATCCCACGTGTTACACTTTCAATGTAGAGTCTCGAGACAGAACGGCGTCTCTGTTGGTCCTAATTCCGGCACTATTACCCACATATCTGATCCTGTAGTCATGACAGTCACGGTGGTAGACTTCAATGACCATGCCCCAGATATTGAACGTGATCCATATACTGTCTCTGTTGAGGAGAATATAGCTTCAGGTACTGTGGTAGGGATGAGGTGTATGGCGACAGACCGAGATTCGTCTGGTCGGGGCGATCGGCGAGTCGGCAATCTAGCGGAGTTTTGTTCTGCCTCTGCTATTCAAGGTGGAGTAGTACATGCGTCTGAAGCAGTTGCCACGTTCTGGTTGTGTGGTAAGACCAGCGTGAGCAGCACAGCGAGATCTATCCACGACTATGCCAATCAGGCTCTGTGACTATGATGCAAGAGAATAATGTACAATTTTGAGCTGGTTGTGTGTGACAATGCATCTGTCCCCATGTGCGACTATGCGCAAGTGGCAGTAAGCGTTCTGGACCTAAATGACCATTATCCTCTTTTCACTGCACCTACATACACTGCTGTGATTGCCGAGACCGACTCTTCACTGCAAGAAGGGAGTGTGCTGCTCGACAGTAGGCAGTTCGGCTGATATGCCGACGCTCCACATAGACATCAGCGTCGAATCTGTACTTGTTCGAATTCTCACATCGTGGTCCATTCGGCAACCATCCACACCTTTCAGGCTCAGAGCTGAGACATCTCTCACTGTAGACGTGTATGTGACACAGCCTGGTCTCATTGAGCTACGATCAAGACATCAGAGAGATTTATCTGCTAACTGTTCTGTGGCCATCCAATGACGGGCTTCCATCGCCACAGATGTCACTCTGATCTCAACGCAGACGCTTACGTGCTCAAGGTAACTAGATGTGAATGACAATGTACTCTCCCTCTACTCATCATAGCCGGACCCTTAGGTATATTGACGATCCGTGAGAGAATACGATATAGCTTGGAGACCCGCGAGGAGGTGGGCATAGCATATCTGTGCCTCTGATAATGATGAGATGGTATCCAATGCTAGTCGATATATCCTACTCCAGTTGATCAATGAATCCTGGAGCGCGTAATTGCGCTGATGATGATCAATATCCATGTCGGCATGCGAGCAGCTTCGGTGCCTGACATCTATCGTGTATGCGTTGAGACTACGAAAGCATAATGTCTTTACAGGCTCAGAGTGATAGTGTGCGATGCTGGCTCACCAATGCTTTGTACCGAGAGGGAAATCACGGTGAATGTCACTGATCTCAATGACAATCCACTCGTGTACACTCAAGACCCGTTCTTTGTTGACCTCTAGCCCGAGTTGTGGCCGGCCATCGCTGACAAGACTGTTGCGTCGTTAGCAAATCACACGATGAATGATTCTCGCGATGATCAGAAACCTCGAGATGCCAGAAACATTGAATTCCTTAACACTACGTCGCCATTCTACCTCCAGGAGAGCTGGATAATCTACACCGCATCCGAGGAATTGGACTATGAGAACGGACCTAGAACCTATATCTTGCATGTTCGAGGGACAAACCCATCAGCCATTGTGGGTGATACGACATGGATTGTAGATGTGGTTGTTACAGTGAATATAGTTGATTGCAATGATAATCCTCCAGTATTTGACCCTGTAGAAGACACTGTAGTGATTCCTGAGCACGATTCTTCATTCACTTACACTCTCGCAACAACAGATAATGATACGGCTCCAAACTCACTTGTGAGCTATGCTATCGTTGAACCGTCACCATTCAGCATTGTGGGAAGCACGATCCAAGTATCAAATAGTGCCGCTATTGATTTTGATCCACCAAACAACATCTCCCAGTATATTCTGACAATCATGTCCACTAATCCTCCAGCTTCAGAAGATGATGTAATGCAAACGGCAAACTTCACATTGATCATTAACGTTACTGATATCAACGACAATGCACCACAGTGTGACAGTCGAGACAGCTTCTCTGTACTCGAAAATGCCTCAATTAGTGTCTCAATAAGGAGATATAGGGCCAATGATATTGATTCTGGTGAGAATGGAAACAGCGGATTGATATATGATATCAACGACAGTGGAGCACCTGGGTCAGGAGATATTCTCTGCACATTTGAAGACCCATTCAGAATCTATCCAGAGTCTGGGTACATATACCCTTGTGTCCCACTAGACTTTGAAACTCAAGACACTTACAGAATCAATATCACAGTTCGTGACAGTGGCTCCCCGCAAATGGTCACAGTGTGTCCTGTGGTTGTCACAATACTGGATGCCAACGACAATGTCCCCGTACTGAATCCCCCCACTGCCTTTTCAGTGGGAGAAACTGCTCCACTCTCGACTGAAGTGGGCTGCATTAATGGAACTGATGCTGATTCTGAGGAGAACGGAGAGATTGTGTACACATTTGAAGAACCACAGTGCTCGATGGATAATCCATTCGAGATTGACGCTTCTTCTGGTTGCATATCAGTCTGCCATACCCTTGACTTTGAGACTGACACAGCATACAATCTCACAGTAGTCCTCACTGACAGTGCCTACCCTTTCCATAGCACCAGTGGAACTGTGAGAATTTCGGTGGTGAATAAAAATGACCATCCTCCAGTAATAACGTCATCAAGTATCGCATATGTGATTGAGGAACAAGCCAATGCTGTAGTGATTACAGTTGAAGTAGAAGACTTGGATGCTCCACCTTTCAATGTTGTTACTCTTAGTCTGCCGGATGATGCTGGTGGTCTCTTCGCAATAAACTCTTCCACAGGCACTATACGCACTACTGAAGCACTTGATAGAGAAGAGGAAATGTTCTACAATGTAACAGTTACGGTATCTGATGGATTCTTCAGTTCAACCCAGAGAATGACAATCATTCTCATTGATATAAATGACAACCTACCCATCTACCAGGGAAGTGACACTTACTATTTCATGGAGGAGATCCTATTTACACTTGTGTTGGTCTATAATGACGAAGATTCAATGAACAACTCGTTGCATTCATTCAGTGTCACCCACTCTAATTTCTCAATTGATTCCATGGGAAATCTCTCTAACCTAGTACCCCTGGACAGAGATCCTGCCACTGGTGGCCAGCCCATTATTAGCCTCACCATAAGAGTCACAGATGGTAGTAACTCAGTAGAGACACACATTACTATTCGTTTGTTTGACATTAATGACAATGCACCAGTGCCTCAAGCTCCATTCCGCGCAGACATTTTCGATGGTACTGAGGCTGGTACAACTGTCCTCACAGTAACTGCTACCGATGCTGACAGTGGAGACAATGCGGAACTCAGGTATACCATTGATGGTACGTCATCTTTCTTTGATATCGACGCAAACTCTGGAAATGTGACGGCTATTCGGAACATAACTCTGTCCTCGGACATGTCACAAGAACTGATACTGACTGTAGCAATCAGAGACAATGGAGTAAACCAACAGACCACCTATCAGAATTATACATTCACCATCGTAAATGTAGTGCCACGGTTCCTGCAGGACTTGTACGAATTCAACATCAATGAAAACGACCTTGGCGGAGTGATCGACACCATTACTGCCATGGACAGGGACACAAACACCGCAAACGATGTATTTGTGTACATGATACTGAGTGTTACTCCTTACGACAGTGGCTTTAGAATCGAGAGCGAGGGAGCATCAGGTACTCTATATAGTCCAAGAAATTACTTTGATTTTGAAGACTCTGTACAATTTGAATTGAGGATTGCAGTGAGCAGAGAAAACCTGACCATCATTGACGACGAGACGATTGTAAGGGTCATTGTGGACGATAGAAATGACAATCCACCGCGACTCTCTCCACTCAATGTTAAAGCAGAGGTCCCTGAGGATATAGCCATTGGAGAAACTGTCCTAACTGCTGTTGGAATTGACTTTGACAGAGGCAGCAATGGCATTCTCTCATACAACCATTCAGGTGCTGGGGAGGAAGCATTTGAGTTCGATTCAAATGGAAATCTGAAAGTGGTAGACGTTGAGATTATCGATTACGAACTGGTGAGTTCGTTTATGTTTCGGTACCAAGCGTGTGATTCGGGAAACCCACAACTGTGCAGTGAATCGGGGATAATAAACATTACCATCACAAATGTGGACGATATCCCTCCAGTCTTCAATCCTAACACTTACTCCATAACCATTTCAGAGGATTTTGAACAGAACAGGGAAGTCCTGAGCGTTGATTACGGCGATGAGGACACTCCTTTGACCAATGTCATTCTGTCTCTCTCTCCACCTCAAACCCTCTTCGAGATAGCGCAGGTCTCTGGGACGCTGATGACTACAAACATACCCCTCGATCGTGAAACGACAGCGGTCCATGTGTTCTACGTGGTGGCTAATGACTCATCCAGTCAGTCATCGAGTGCACTGGTCACCATCACACTAAGTGATGTGAATGATGTAAGACCTTATGTTGAGCCTCTGGAATCCACTGCCAGCTTCACAGAAGGTGCTGGCCCAGCTCTCATTGCCCCCACCCTCTCCGTTGTCGATCATGATGATGTCAGCATTTATCCCTTGAGAAGTATAGATATATCCCTCCATCCATCTCTGCAATCTACAGAGAGCTACCCTCTGACTGGTGGTATATGTGACCATGCAAACTATTCCTTGTTCTATGATGAGAATGTGTACACAATGTGTGGTTTCGCGGAGGAACCTTGCCTTTATCTACTTGATCCTGAACGTGTTGTAGTGAGTACAGGAGGTGCACTGACAGATAAAATACTTACCACAGGATCGTCGCAAGGTTTTGCAGGAAACACTCGTCTTTTCTCCGGTGCAGACTTTGACACATTCAGTGTCAGTTTGTGGCTACGCCTTGATAGTCCAACAGCGTCAGGATCCATCCTTGAGCTCCGAACTACCCAAGATATCGAGCTGAATCTCCAGGTCGATGCCGTCGCAGAAGGAACTGGAACACTTACACTTTTATCTCGTACCCAAACCCTCCTAACCACTGGTCCACTTGATACACATGACACCGCGTGGCACCATATCACACTAGTTAGAGATGAAGAATACTTCACCATCTACTTTGATGGAATTGAAGAAGCTCATGACAATACTAGTCGCCAGTTTGATGACTCATTTTCGGCAACAACCAGTTTCTTGTTTGGAACGGGGCTAGAGACAGAATATCTGTCAGAGGTCTACTTGTGTTTCTCAAATATCAGTAAGAATGATGTGCAGTGTGCTCTAACATGTGGAGAGTCATTTGAAATGCAGGGTGATACAATTGATGTTGCTGCAAGCATCGATCTTCGAGCACGGTCGATCAACTTAGAATACACTGGCAGCAACAACGCCAATTCACTCACACAGCTCCAAGAAGCATTACAAAAAGTTCTCTTTAGATATGACACGAATATAGAAGAGCCAAACCCTCTCCAGAGAGGCATATTTGTCAGAGTGTTAGATATAGTAGGAACATCAGATGAAAGAGGAGTTATCACTTTAGTGGCAGATCTCGTCAATGACCAGAAACCAGTTCTAGACCTGAACGGGTTCTCTGAAGATGGAATAGACTACGCAACTACTTTCGAGGAGCTTTCAGATGGAGTTGAAATCATTGGCAGCGATGCAGTTCTCTATGATGAAGACAGCGGCCTCTCTACAGTAGGGAGAATAGTGATTGAAATACTGTTACCCAGAACTACCGAGGAAATATTTGCCACAGGCACTGTGGAGGGTCTTAGAATCACACAGGAAAGCAGTTCTCGGATTGTGATTGATTCATCGACTTCAGTTGAGCACTACCCGGGCCAATACCTTGATGCCCTACGAAGTCTGAGGTATCGCAATCTGCAAGATGAGCCGGTCCAAACAAGCAGAGAGATCCAATTCACTGTGTATGATATGGGCCTTACATTTGTCAATGTCCCATTAGCGACTACACATGTGACGGTGGTGCCAACAAATGACAGACCAGTGCTAGATCTTGACTCCTTCTCTTCCTCCACAAGGAACACGTCTCTTGCCTTCTATGAAGAAGAAGGACAAGTCAGGCTGCTCACTGGAACCGCACAGAGCATCATTGACCCTGACAGTGTACAAGTGATTCAAGCCGTTGTGAAATTCACACTCAGACCTGATGGCGAGAGTGAAACACTGCAGTTGGACTCTTCAGGGCTCAGTACTATGGTGTCTGCAATATTTGAGTCTGACAGTGGGACACTCACACTGGACGGGGCTTACTCTTTCAATGAGTGGCTTGAACTACTCAGAAGAGTCGAATATGTGAATACGTATGGGGACCCTGACGAGAATATAGTCAGACAAGTGTCCATGCAGGTTGTAGACGATGGAGGGGCTATCAGTGAACCGGCTTACATCATTATCTCAGTCGTTCCCTTCAACAATCCACCAGTTATATACCTCGGTGGTCCCAAGGTCCAGAATTTCCACACGGTCTTTGTCGAAGACGGTCCGTGTATTTCCATTGCAAACCTCACCATGGAAATAGTTGATGTCGATTCAGACACAATTGAGTTTTCTAGGACAACTCTACAAACTGTCAATGCTGATCTAACCTATGAGACCATAGAAACAACTAGTGGGGGTCCCAATGGAAGATACATTGAATCAAGTGATAGTCGGTTTATCTTTATCACTCTACAAGATCCAAGTCTAGAAAACTTTGCACTTGCCCTACCAACAATCATGTACTGTAACAGTGAAGATGAACCAGACGATGGAACAAGACAGATTGAAGTGGCAGTCAGGGACACTGGCTCTAGCTTCCTCTCAGCTTATTCTTACACTTTCATTGACATTCAACACGTCAATGATCAGCCGTCTCTGCAAGTAGAGTCTCTCAACAACATTTCGATCCGTGGAGTCCCAACTATCATTCTAGACAAAGACTCCATTGTCTTGGAAGACTCAGATGATGATAGGTTCCTAGTGCTCTATATTTTCATCACAAACGCACAGGACGGTGTAGAGAGTGAAACAATCATCTTTGATACCAGTCTCCCTGCCAACACGACCTCCCTCGGATCACTCGTGACAGATGATGGGATACTGAACAATGTTACCTTCAGAGCCGGCGGAGCTGATGCCAATCAAGTCATCGAGACTATTTCCAACGTGAGGTACAGAAACACAGCTGCAAATCTCACTGTAGATCCTCCACGTAACATCTGCCTTCAAGTTGCCGACCAAAGCCTCTACTTTAGCGAACTGGTCTGCGTGAGTGTAATTCTCTCACCACCAAATTTCTTCTCTCCGGTCATTACCAGCTTCTTCTCGGAGTTCACACTTTCAGAGAGAAATGATTCTGTGCCATTAGCTACGGTGGTGGCAGAAGACGATGATACGGATCTTGCCGGACAGATAGAGTTCTCGATCCCCCAAGTATTATCAACTCCTCAGGGAGGTTCAGCCAAAGACACAACATCCAGCAATATATTTCGAGTTGATCCAGCATCTGGCGGTTTTAGTGCCCCTGATGGCCTGGATGCAGAGGCTTACAAACAGCACATAGTAACTGTACGGGCCTCAGACATGGGAAACCCAATAAGGTTTGACGAAATCGAAATCCAAATTACTGTCACCGACGAAAATGACAATGCACCAGTTTTTAGCGATGGACCGTACACCCTACCTAGCGTCACAGAAGCTCAACTTAGCTTTGGAGTGGTTGGCAGTGTCACAGCAGAGGACGATGACCTAACATCACCCAACAACGATATTGTTTCCTATTACTTAGTCACCCAGGACTCACGTTTCTCCATTGACAACTCTGGGCAGATAACCTATACAGAGGAACTGGATGCAGATGTGGGGGATCCCAATATAGTTCTGACTGTCAGTGCCACTGATGGAGGGACTCCCTCCCTGACAGGATACACAACAGTCAGTTTCACAATCGGAGAAATCAACGACTATGAGGCAAGAGTGGATCAAGTCTCGCCAGCCCTGTATGTGGTGGATGTCCCAGCACTTCCACAGTCAATTGGTCCAGCCATGAGAGTTGATGACATCGACCTCTCGGTCTCAACCATCACTAGTGTCGTCGTGAAGCTCACACTCAACGAAGTCGACAGAGACCGAGGCTACTCCACCTGCCTAGCTATCTGCCAGCCTGAAAGAATCCAAGCTGCTGGTTTGACAACCTCATTAGACCTGTTTGAGCTTCCAAGCCCTGGGGATATCTTCCTTACTGATGATGGTAATACTAACAACCTCCAGTTCCTTGAGATTAGTGACACTATGTGTGACTCGGTCAGGATGACTAGGGGAGATGTGCGGGAAAGCGATGGTTATGGACAAATTGCTCGATCGGAACTTCCAAATGACTTCCTTAGTGGTGATTTCTCTGTATCATTTGTTGCTAAAGTTCAGAATGAGGGTTTTGTTGTCATTGTCCCAGATCAAACTAACAGATCTCTTGGACCTTCTGATGTAAATAGAGACTTTGGCATTTGGTTGAGACGAAGAGACCTGCTCTTCTCTTATGTGTACGGCCCTAACTCTGAACAAGAGACGATTGATTTAAATCTTCCCGGTGGCGTTGAGTTTTTCGATCCAGCAGTATCACTAGATGAAGCTGAGACACAACACTATACCGTGGTAGTGAACTCTGCTACTTCAGAGTTAAAGGTTTACATCAACTGTGAACTTCGGCTTATTGGTAGTTTAATGGGGCAAGTGGTCGTGCCCAATCCTGAGAGTGATGTGTTTATTGGACAATCAAGACCATCTCCAGTTAATGCTGGTCGACTTGGAGCAGAAATTCATGGCCTCTATTACCACCCAACTGCACTGTCCAAAGAGCAAATAGAATCTTTCTGTAGCTGTGGTCTTGAAACACTGATGCTCCCAAGCTCGATCCCCAGCAGTATCTCCGCTGACAGAACAATTACTAGTACAGACGTCACTATCTCTCTCTCCCCCACACAGTCAAACATCCCAGAAGATGACCTAGTGACCTTTCTACGTGGAATAAGATATGAGAATACGTTTAATCCTCCGACATTTGACCCGGTGCGTCCGTTAGAGTTCACTGTCGAGGAAGACAACAATGAAGACACTGCAGTCACCACTGGCTCCATTACGCTTGTTTCTAGTGACACAACTCTACCAGAAATTGACCTGAATGGGCCACTAGTAGGAGGCATTGACTACAGTGTTGACTTTACTGAGAATGGTGGAGCTATCGCAGTTTCAAATGATGTCCGACTTACCCGAATGGTTCCTAGTCCAGCAATTGCAACATTCGATCTGATAGAGATCACCTTCAATAATGGGGTTGATGCTGATGAATACCTCTCTGTGACCACCACCAATCCCTTCATCACTGTAATAGGCAGTGGCACAACCTCCATTACCATTGAAGGTCCTGGAGATTCGTCTGATTTCTTGAATGCACTGAAAACTGTAACCTATCAGAACACAAACAACAGACCAACTACCAACTTTGAGCGTACCATCGAATTCACAGTGACTGATACCAAAGGAGATACTAACAATCCTATAGCCATTGCCTCGGTCCGTGTAATTGCAGTGAACGATGCTCCTCAGCTCACTCTGTCGGGAAATGGTGATACAATGCACAATGTTGAGTACAATGAGGGATCACAAAATGGAGTCATACTGGCTCCAGATATATCTACCGTTGATGTTGATAATGATGTGCTCCAGACTGCAAGAGTTGCTCTGACAAGCCCAAGGTTGACTAGTGATAAACTCGTCATTGACAATATTCCTTCAGGGCTTACTTCTGACTACGATAAATCTTCTGGGATTTTGACGATTACTGGACCAGCTTCCTCTAGTACATTTGAAGAGGCACTTCGCAATATCACCTTTGAATCAACTGACAGCCCATTCCTCGATAATAGTGGCAACCCTATCAGTCCAACCGATCGTACGGTCACTTTCACTGTGAGTGATGGGATAGATGACAGTGTCCCTGTCACTGTACACATCGAGTTTCTGCCAGTAGACGACCCACCTATCATACTAGGTGTCCAGATATGATGACATTCACAGAGGGTGACCCCCCTATCAACATTGCTCCAATGGTGATCCTAAAAGACGATGATAATGATCACCTAATGTCGCTTCAAGTTGATCTGCTTGCCCCATTGAGTGGTGACGTTCTTTCTGATGGCACCACGTCGTCCAACCTGCTTCGGTTTGACCTGAGAACACTCAGCGAATTTCAGAATATCCTGAGGACGATCACCTATGTCAGTACAGCTGATGAGCCCTCTCTCAACAACAGAACTATCAATGTTGAAGTCTGTGACTTCAACGCCTGCGACAGAGTTACTGTTATCATCAATGTGGAAGATTATAACGATAACACACCTGTATTTGGGAGTGCAGCCTATGAATTTGAAGTAACTGAAGATATTGAGGTTGGAGCAACTATTGGGACTATTATGGTGTCTGACAGAGATGACAGAGACTCACACAGTACCAGATTCCTGTACCGAACAGAGCCCACCGTACTTCCATTCCGATTCGAAAGGATTGGAACAGCTGAAGATAGACTCGAAATCATTGTTGACGAAGAGCTAGATGCCGAAATTGAAACTCTACACGGGTTCAGGATTTTTGCAAGTGATGAAGTGAACGAAGGAAGCACAAACATCACTGTAAACGTGCAAAACATTAACGAGGCTCCCACTATATCCCTTGAGACATCTGCCACTATAGTTGGCAGTCCTAACAGCGAAACACAGTTGCTACAAGTGGGATTTTCCATCACTGACCAAGACCTAGGTGACTCTGTCCTGCAAGCACAGCTAATAGTACGAAACATACCTTTTGGATCAGCAGAGACATTGGTATATTTTCCAGATGCTGATAACGTCACATTCACTGGAACAGCAAACGAATATCTCCTTGAGCTGACAAGCGATGCAAATGTTACCCTGGAAGACGCACTGCGGGATATCTATTACGAAGCTGGCTCAGAAGTCATGGAGACAACACTGTTTCGCTCGGTTGACATTACAGTGTTTGATGCAGGTGGACTGGAGAGTGAACCTGTCGAAGTAACAGTGTCCCTGGCAAGCATCCCTCTCTTTACATCGTCAATATACAGCCTCTCCCTAACGGAAGGAATACTACACACAGACTTCTTCCAAGTGATAGCCACTGTTGAGAGTGGAGGAGACACAATAGATTACGCCATAGAGCAGAATGTTGGTGTAGACATAAATCCATCCACAGGGTATCTTTCCCTGACACAGTTGTTGGATAGAGAAGCTGGCACAACTAAGTCATTTAACGTGTTTGCGGTAGACAACCTTCCACCAGCACGGACAGGAACAGCTACTGTAACTATCACAATTCTAGATGCCAACGACGTACGACCAAATGTCACCATCAACCAGCCCACTATCACCATCTTCACTGGAGTACCGGTACTACTATTGCCCAATGTAACTGTATCTGACCCTGACATATTGAGCAATATACTCCAAGCAACTATTACGGTGGTTGGTCAAACCGAGCTAACTACTTCTCCATTCACCGGAGAAGTATGTGTCGATAACCACCAGATTCTACAGAAAATGGAAGAGACTTGTGGTCTCGAAAACTACACTGATGCTCTCTCCAGTCGGGAGGGAACTGGTGCTGGAGCAACTCTAGCACTGGACGATAATAACAATGTCTATCTCAACAACACAGGCAGCGGCTACGTCAATATCACTGCCACAGATTTTAGTTTCCTGACGGGAAACATTTCAGAATTGACAACTGCCTTCTGGTTCAGACCAGAGACATCAGGCTACGTCCTGTATGCAGGGCGCAAAGACCCAATTGAAAGGTACTATGCCATATACTTTGACAAGGACCAGAACCAGATTATCGTGACTTTCAAGAGGGCCGGAGTAACTGGTCTCGAGGCCCAAGTCAGAGTTATATTCCAAGTTTTGTCTCCTCTGTGCGATGAAAACTGGCATTTTGTGATGATACAGTACAACAATCGCGAGTTGGTGTGTGCGGTCGATGCTGCTCTTGTTGGAAGTCAAGCTGTGGTCTTCAAAGAGCAACCGTACATTGGGGAAGTTTATGGTGAGTTTGTGCTAGCCTTACATGTAAGTCAAATGTCGCATACATGCATTAGTGAGCCACGGGGTTCTGAACTGTCGCCACTAAGTGCTCCCAAGGCTTTTTAGTGTGTAGTTTCCATGGACAGTTGTCTAACTTGTTTAGAGCTATGCAACATTACCACAACGGTGGTATATAAGTCAGTTGTGGTTTGTTACCCTCGGGTATGATCCAGCCATGCCTTTTGAATCATCCCCGTAGTAAATTTTAGCTACACGCGACCACATATGATCGGATGGGAAAGGAAGAGGGTGCCATTCGGGCTTACTTTACTGAGCAATGCACAATCACATATGAATTGCCGGTAACTTTTTCACTTCATCTCCTACTCATCTAATGTAAATACATCATGCAAACTTACCATTAGAGGCTATAGGAAATAATAATTAAAAAAATAAAATGAAAATCGGAATAAAAAATCGGTGGAATCATAAAAAAATAGGGATTAATAGGAATATCAATAATAGTTTATGGAAAATTAAAATAAAATATTAGGAGGTTAAAAAAATAGGAGGCCTATATAAAAATTGAGGATATAGGAAAAAAATAACAGGAAATTAAATTCAATATAGGATTAGGAAAATAGGATAGTTAGGAAAAAAAAAAAAAATTAAAAAATAATAAAAATTTAAAAAAATTATAAAAGGAATTAGGAAATATTTAGGAAATATAAATATATAGGAGTATTAAGAGGAAAAATAGGAGGAATAAGGATAGAATTAAATAGAAAATTTGGAAAAAAGAAATATAATTATAGGAATTTTTAAATATTATTTAATAGAATATAAAATATAAAATAAAATATAGGATATTAAAAAAAAAAATATAGTTAGGGATATAATTATAGAAATAGGAATAGAGAAAATAAAATAATAGGAAAAAATAGGAAATTTATTTAGGAAAAATTTAAAATTAGAATAGGAATAGGAAAAAAATAAAAAAAAAATTATATAGGAATTTTCAAAAAATAAATAGGAATTAGGAATTTAGGATAGGAAAATTAAATACACTAATATATAGGAAAATAGATAAAATAAACAAAAAAAAAAAGGAAATTAATAGGATAGAGATATTATTACAATGAATAAAAATAGGAACTTAAAAAAAAAATAAAAAATAGAAAATAGGAATAGGAAAATTAATAAAATAATAGGAATAATAGTAGGAAATAGGAAGAAAAAAAAAATAAACTAATAAAAAAAAAAAATAAAAAAAAAAATAAAAAAAAAAAAAGTTGTTGTATATTAGAATAGGAATAATAGAAAAAATTTAATAGGAAAAATAGGACAAAATAGATAGGGAAAATAAAATATAGGAATCATGGCTATAATCAGATAATTTTATAAAAAAATAAACAAAATAGGAATAGGAAATAATAGGAATATAGGAAAATAGGTTATAGGAATTAGGAAAATTAAACTAAAAATAATAATAGGAAATTTTAATAAAGGGATAATTAGGATTAGGATAATTAGGAAAAATATATTAGATATAATTATAATACTAAACACTTCCAATTAGGAACTAGGACTTAGGGTGCATATTATCGTTTAAAAGAGAGAAAGAAAAAAACAAAAAGTGGAGTCGAAAGAGGACACGAAGAAAAGGATAAAATGAGGAAAATCATATTGAAATGAGGAACAAATTAAGTGTAAAAAAGTAAAAATCCGTAAGAGGATAATTTAGGAATAGGAGGAGGATGAGAAGGATATATAGGAATTAGATAGGGAACATCAAAAAATCAAATAGGAGAAAAAAAATTAGAAAAAATAGGAAATAAAATAGGAATGAAACAATAGGAAATAGAATAATTTTGTTTAGGAAAATAATAAAATAGGAATAATAGTTTAATAGGACAATAGGATAGGATATATTAGGAAATAGGAAGACAGAGGAGGAATAAAAAAGAGAGGAAAACACCTACAGACGGGATACTAAGTAGGAAAAAAGAGGAATAGAGAAAGTTTAGAAAAAAATAACCAGATGGTAGAGGAAAAGAGGAAGAATATAAATAGGAAATGAAAATAGGAAAAAAATCGAGGGAAGAGAGGAATCAATAAAATAGGAAAAAAAAAGAGGAAAAATAGAAATTAATTGAAAATAATGATAATAATAGAATAAAAAAATTTTAGGAATAGGAAAAAAGTGTTTGAGAAAATAGGGAAATAGGAAATAGGAGGAATATAAAAGGAGAAAAAAAAAATAGGATAGGAAAAATAAAAATAATAGGATAAAAAATAATAATTAATAGGAAAAAAAAATAGGATTAGGATATAGGATTTTTAAAATAAACATTAAAAAAATAGAAAAATTAAAATTTAGGAATTAGATAAAATAGAAAAAAAATAAAAAATATACAAAAAAAAACAAATAGTAGGAGTAGGATTAATTTTAGGAAATTAGGAATTTAGAATAGGAAAATTTTAGGAATTGAGGAAATAAATAGGAAATTGGGAAATAAAAAATAGAAAAATAGGAACTATCGAATAATAGGAATATAGGAAAATAAAAATTTAGGGAAAAACTTAGGATAATAGGAATAGGATATAAAATTAGGAATAGTAATAAATTTAAATAGATTAAAAAAATCAAAATATATAGGGAATATAGAAAAATAGGAAAATTATAGGAATAATTAATAGATTTAATAAATAAATGATAGGATAAAATTTACTATAGGGAATTAATATAGGAAAATATGGCAATATTAGGAAATATTAGGAAAATACGTAGGAATAAAAAATATTAAAGGGAAAAAAAAAAAAATTGAATAGGAATCAATAGAAATTTAGGAATAGGGAATTAGGAAATTAAATAGAGGGAGTAGGAAGGAAAAAATAGGGAATAAGAAGTAAAAATAAAAAAAAAATAGGAATAGAAAATATAGGAAATTAAGTTAATTAATAAAAAATTTAGAAATCCCAATTAGGAATAAGACCTTAACTAATGAATATTTAGGGAAAATAGGAATAAAAAAATAGATACAAGGCGGCGAAAAGTAATAATAAAAAAAAAGAGGAAATTTAGCGTTAGGAATATTAGCGAGTGACAATAAAATATAGGAAATAAAAAAAAATTTTAGAATTAATGAAAATATTAATAATTAATAAAATAGTAATTTTAGGATAAAAAAAAATAGGAAATAGGAAATAGGAAAAAATAGGAATATAGAATAATATTAGAATAAACTATTAAATGAGGATAGAATAGGAAATTTTATAGGAAAAAAATATATAGAATTATATATAGGAATAAATATAGGATAGGAGGAATGATTATTTAGGATTTAATATAAAATATTTAGGAAAATTAGGAAAAAATAAGAAATATAGAAAAATAGGAAAAATAAATCATATATAAAAAAATTAGGAAAATTCAGGAAAAAGGAAATAAAAAAAAATAATATATTAGGAATAAATTTTTAAAATTAATAATAAAAAAGGAATAATAGCATAGAATAGGAAAAAAATAGGAATGTGAAAATTTAGGATAAAAATAGGACATAGGAAAAATAGGAAATTATAAATTAAAAAAAATACAGTTAGAGAAATTAAAAAATAAAATAAGAGATTATATATAATTCTATAAATTTTAGGATATTATTAAGAGGAAGAAATTAAAAATTAGTAATAATAATAATAATAGAATTTATAGGAAATGAGGAAAATAGGACAAAATAAATAATATTTAATGGAAAATAAAATAGGAAATAGGAGGAATTAATTGAGGGAATAGGAAAATAAAAAAAAGAATAGGAATGAAATAGGAAAAAAATTAAAAAAATAATATTTCGGGATATAATAAAAATTTTAGGAAATAAATTAGGGAATCATTAATAGGAAAAAAAAAAAATTAACAAATACAAATAGGATTTATTAGGATAGGAGGATAATTTAAATATTAGGAAAATAGGATAGGAAATTAGGAAAAAAAAAAAAATAGGAATATAATAAAAAAAATAATAGGAATTAGGACAATAGGAAATAGGAATTATAGAAAAAATAGGGATAGGATAAATAAATAAAACTAATATAGGTAGAATTAAAAGATTAAAAAAAATGGAAAAATAAAATCAAGGAATATAAAAATATAATATTAAAAAAAAAATATATTAGGGGGAATAGGGAAAAAAAGAGGAATTTAATAGGAAAATAATAGGAAATAAAAATAGGAAATATATTATAGGAATAGGAAATAATAGGGAAATAGATCGGAAAATAAAAAATTAGGAATATAATAATATACGGAGGTGGAGAATAGGAAAATAGGAAAAATGGAATAGGAAAAATAAATAATAGGAAATTAGGAAAAAGAGAAGGAAATAAAAAAAAAATTAGGAAAAAAAATAGGAAGAGAATAGAAAAATAGGAATATAATAGGATAAAAAATAATATAATAGGAATAATAGATATAACAAGAGGATTGAAATAGGGAAATAGATACAAATAAAAATTAGATATTAAAAAAATAAAAAAAAAAAATAAAAAAAAGTTATATTATAAATCGGAATAAGATGAATAAATAGGAATCAATAGGATAATAGGATTGAGGTATTAAAAGGAAATAATTAAATTATATTATAGGAATAGGAAAAAATATAGGATAAATTTAATTTTAGGGATTAATCTAAAAAAAAAATAAATAATAAATAGGAAAACAAATAAACAAAAATAAAAAAACTGCAATAGGAAAATTTTATAATAGGAAAAATTTAGGAAAATAAATACGAATTAGAATTTTTAATAATATTATTAATAGGGATATAGTAATAGGAGGCTAAAATAAATAGATATAGGATCGGAAATAAAAAAGAAAAATTATAGATAATAGAAACAATAGGAATAGAAATTATATTAGGAAATAAAAAGGACAAAATATAATAATTTAAATAGGAAAAATAAATATAGGGAAAAAATACAAAATATAAACAAAAAGAGGAAAAAATTTTATATTAGTTTATCGGATAGTAGATATAGGAAAAAGAATAAAAAATTTAGTAAAAAACAAATAGCGACAGAAAGCAGAGTTTAGCGAATTAAGAAAAAAAAGAAAGTTTGGAATTTGGTCGGCTAGCAGTAGATAGGAAAAAAATAGGTAAATTAAATAGGAGAATAGGAAAATTAATAAAAAATAATAAATTAAATAGGAAGGAAATGACGGAAACTATTAGGAAAAATAGGAATTTTTAAATATAGGAAATAGGGAATATTATAGGAAATAGGATTATTATATTAGGAAAAAAAAAATAGGATAAATAAAAAGGAATCCATAAGGAAAATAGGAAATAAAATAGGAATAGGAAAAAAAAAAAAAAAATTATATAAAAAAATAGATTAATAAATAGGAATTTTTCCCCCCCAAAAATTAGGAAATATTAGATAGAGGAGGAAAGTAGAAAAATAAGAGGAAAAAAAAAAAAAGGAAGAGGAGGGAAGAAAAAGAGGGAATAGGAGAGGAAGAGGCAAAGGACGAAAATGGTGTGGGGGGGTAAAAGATGAAAGGAAGAGGAAAGAGAAAATAGGAAAAGGAAAGAGGAAGAAAGACAGAAGACGAGGAGACAAAGAAAAGAAGGGAAAAAAGATAGGAATTAAATAGGAATATAATAGGAAAAAATTTAAAAAATAATAGGAAAATTAATAGGATAATTTAATTAGGAATATATAGGAATCCTCATTTTAGAAAATAGGATTAATAGGTAATTAATGAAAATTAGGGAATTAGGGAAATTTAGGAAAAATAATTATAAGTTAGGGAAAATAGGAAAAAAAACCAAATTATAGTTATAGGCAAAATAAAGATATAGAAACATAGAAATGAGAAATTTAAAAAATAAAAATACGGAAATAGGAAAGAGGATAGGAAAAGAGGATAATAATAAATCAGGACAAAAAAAATAAACATAAAAATATAATAAAAAAAAATATAATAATTAGAAAAAAAAAAATAGGGAAAATATTAAATTAACATAAATCGAGGATTTTATGGATGGGAAATAGGAAAAGAAAATAAAAATAGGAGGAAAAATTTAAATTAAAATAATTATAGGAAAAAAAAGAATAGGACGAGAACGAGCGAGGAAAAGAGGAAAAAAAATGAGGAAGGAAATAGGAGAAATAAAAAGAAAGATAAAATTAATCTTTTATTAAAGATGAGGAAATAATAGGAAAATACGGAAAAAAAGGAAATAACTATGATAGGAAATCAAACTTTAGAATAGGAAAGCGGAAATAGGAGGAAATCGGACAAAAAATCATAGGAAAAAAAAATTCGGATAAACTTAGGACTAGGCAATAAAAATACAATTCACCCCAAAAATACATGCGGAACCCCCCATTCTTCTTCCCTCTCACCTTCAACATGCAAAAATCGGCACAACTATAATAAAGGACGTAGGCCCTACTAGGGCAACACCAAAACTAATCAATTCTTCGTCATCCATAGGAATAGCGCACCATCGGGCGGCCCCTCAATCCATCCCCCTACATAAACCTATAATAGGAAAAAGAAAGCAAAATGAGAAAGAAAAAAAGAGGAATGAAAATTGAACAATTAGTAGGAGATAGGACAAAAAGATTTTAGGAATATAAGAAACCTATAGGAATAGGATTTGGAAAAACAATTTAAATGGAAATCTAGGATATAGGACCTCCTCCTCTCCCACTCCTTCGGACATATAATCCCCCACATCACATAGACACTTTCGGCTCTCGGCAACTTCGGCCCTCATAGAAAAAAAAATTATTATTAGATATCTTTAGGAAAAACATAACTACAACCTTAGGCTAGGCATTATAATTAACAATCCGGCTATAAAAATAGGCAAATAGGATCTTTCGTACAATAGGAACAGAGGAGCAAAAATGGAAGAAGGATACCCCCCCTTATCTCACCTAAATCTTGCCCCTACTCCTCTCCTCCTCCCCCTTACCACCTTCCTCCCTCCCCTCCCTACTACTCCATATAGGAGAGTAGATATAATCCAGCATTACACACACACCATCCTTTACTCACCAATAGGACACACAACATTAGGAATAGGAACACACTCGGCATTATTCGGCTCCTTATATAGATAGTAGAATAGGAATAAAAAAATATAAAATATATAATAAAAAATAGGAGGAAATAAATGGAAATGAGGAAAGATAAAAATTTTAAAATAATAGGATAGAATAGGAAAAAAAAAAAAAATCGAATAGGAAAAATTTTAGGAGGAATTTAGGAATTTAGGAAATAAACGAGGATATGAGAACAGATCCCACCCAGTCCTACACCTGTCCCCACAGTCCCCCCCCTCCCTATCCCCCTTATCCACACGTCCCCTCATTTAAGAAATAGGGAGGAATAGGATTAGGATTAGCATAAATTAAATTATAGTAATTATAATAATTAAATAAAAAAAATATATTATTTTAGGAAAAATAACTAGGAAAAAAATAGGAAATAATTATAAATAGCAAATAAAGATAATAGGAATTGGAAAACAAAATAATAGGAGGAAAAGTTTAAATAAAACATAAAAAAATTTAATAGGAGGAAATTAGGAAAAAAATAATAAATAGGAATAATAGTTAGGATTAGGATTTTATAATAAAGTAGGAACTAATAAATATTTAGAAAAAATAAAAAAAAATTTAGGAAAAATATTTTTAACAAATAAAAGAATTAGGAATAAATATAAATGATTTTTCGGAAAAATTTAGGAAAAAAAAAAAAATAGGAATCAAAATAATCTTAGGAAATAGGAATAGGATAATAGGAATCAAAATATGGGAGGGAAAAAAAAAAAGAGGAATTGAGGAAAGGAAATAGGAAGGGGGAAAAAAGGACTAATCAAATATTTAGGAGGGAATATATAGGATTGAAATAAAATCTTAGATTCAATTAGAAATAAATAAATAAAAAAAATAAAATAAAAAATAGGGAATTAAAAATCGGAAACTAGATGAAAAAATAATAATTAGGAGATAGAAAAACTATAGAATAAATAAAAATAGGACAATATAGGAAAAAATAGCATAGGAAAAATCGGATTAGATTATTAGGAAAAATGGAAATAATAATTAGGAATATCAGGAAATAAAATTAAAAATAGGGAAAAAATATAGGAATAAAAACTAGGAAAATAATTTAGGATAAAATAAAATTAGGAAAAAAAATAGAATAGAATAGTAGGAAGAACTTATTTAAAGAATAAGAATAAATAAAATAGGAATAAATAAAAATAGATAGTTAAAAACATATATAATGATATAGTTTTAGGAAATTTTATAGGAAAAAAAAATTAAAAAAAATTTAAAATAATAAATTAGAGAATTACAAAAATAGGAAAAAAAAATAAAAATCGGAAGGATAGGAAAAAAAAGATATAAAAAATAGGCAAAAATAGATATTAGGTAGGATAGGAAAATAGAAAAAAATAAAAAAGAATAAATTTAGGAACAATTGAGGACACATTTTTTAAATTCTAAAATATTAGGAAAAAAAAAAAAACTTATAATTAAAATAAAAAATAGAAAATAAAAAAAAATAAAAAAAAATTGAGGAATAGGAAAATAAAAATAATAGGATGTTTTATATAAAAAATTTATCAAAAAATCAAAAAGAGAAAATAAAAAATAAAAAAATAGGAAAATAGGAATTTAATACGGATATAGCGGAAGGGACATATAGAATATAAACAAAAAACATTTTATAGGGACAAATAGGAAAAATAAAATAGAAAAAAAAAATTAAATTAAAAATAATAAAATAATAAAAATAATAAAATAAAAAAAATAGAAATAAGAAAATTAAAAATAGAAAAAAAATTAAAAAAAAAAAAAAACAAAAGAAATTAGAAAATAAAAAAACAAGAAATAAAAAAAAATAAAAAAGAAAATAATAAAAAAAATAGGAAAAAAAAAAAAAAATAATTAAGAAAAAAATTAAGAAATAAAAAAAAAAAAAAAAAAAAATAAAATAAAAAAAAAATAAGAGAAATCTAAAATAAACGAAAAAAATAGAGAAAAAAAAATAAGAAATTAAAAAAAATATAAGAAAAAATAAATAATAAATAAATAAGAAAAAAAATAAATAAAAATAAAAAAATAGGAAAAACTAAGAAATAAATAAGAAATAACAACAAAAATATAAGACAAATAGAAATAATAAAAGAAAATAAAAAAAAATTATAAACAAAAAAAAAAAAATGTAAAAAAGAAAAATAAGAAAAAAAAAAAATAGGAGAAAATAAAATAAAATAAAAGAAAAATAAAATAATAAAAGGAAACATAAGAGAAAAAAAAAAAATAAGAAAAAACAAAACTAAAAAAAAAAAAAAAAATATAACAAAGAAAACAATAGGAAAAATAAATAAGGAAAAAAAATATAAGGATAAAAATATAAAAAAAAAAAAAAATAAAATAAAGGAAAAAAAATATAGAAAAAAATAAGAAAAAATAAACAGAAATAAAAAAAAGAAAAAAGGAATAAAAAAAAAAAAAAAAAAATAATAAAAATAGATTTTAAATAGAAAAAAAAATTAAATACGATTAGGAAAAAAAAAATAAAAATAAAAAATAGGAAAAAATAATTAAAAATAATTAATAGAAAAAAAATAAAATAAAAAAAAAAAAAAAAAATATGTAGAAGAGAAAAAATACAAAAAAAAAATAACAATAATACGGATAAAAAAAAAAAAAAAATATAAAAAAAGAAAAGATAAAAAGGAAAAAAAAAATAAATAAAAAAAATAAGAAAAAGAATAAGAAAAAAAAAATATTATAATAAGAGAAATAAAAATAGAAATTAGTAATAAAATAAAAAAAAATAGAAATAGTAAAAAATAGGAAAAAATATAAATAAAAAAAAAAAAAAGAAAAATAAAAATAGAAAAAAAAAAAAGTAAAAAAAAAAATAGGAAAAATAATATAAAAATACAAATAAAAAAAAAAAAAAAATAAAAAAAAAAAAAATTAAAGAAATAGAAAAAAAATAAAAATGAGAGAAAAAAAAAATAAGGAGTAAAAAAAAAAAAAAAATATAGAAATAAAAAAAAACAAAAATAATAAAAATAGAAATAGTAAATAAAATAAAAAGGATAAGAAATATAAAAAAAAACATATAAATAAAAAAAAAATAAAAATTAAAAAATAAATAAATAATAGGAATAATAAAATAAAAAAACAATAAGAAACTTACAAAAAATAAGGAAAAAAAATATAAAAAAGAAATTAAGAGAAAAAAAAAAAAAAAAATAAAATAAAAAAAAAAAAGAAAATAAATAGAAAATAAAAATAATAAGAAAAAAAAAAAAAAAAAAAAAGAAAAATAAAAAAATAGAAAGTAGATAAATGAAATAAAAAAAAAAAAAATTAAAAGAAATAATAATAGAAAAAAAATTAAAATAATTAAATAATAAAAAACAATTAAGAAAATAATATATTAATAAAAAACAAAAATAAAACAAAAAAAATAAATAAGGAAATAATGTGAAAACAACATAAAAAATAAGAATAATAAAGAATAAATAAAAAAATAAAAAAAAAAAATAAAAAAAAAAAAATAAGAACATAATATGAAAAAAAATAGTATTTAAAAAAAAAAAGGAAATAAATAAGAAAAAAAAAAAAAATAAGAAAAAAAAAAAAAAAATAAGAAAAAAAAAAAATAAGGAAATAAAAATAGGAAATGAAAAATAAAAAAAAAAAAATAAGAAATAAAAAAAAAAAAAATAGGAAAAATTAAATAAAGGAAAAAAATAAAAAAAAAATAATAATAAATAAAATAAATAGGATAGGCAATAAAAATAGGAATGTTTAGGAGGAAAATAGTAGGAAAGAAATAAAAAAAAAAAATAGGAATAAAATAGGATTCAGGATAGGAAATAGGATAGGAATAGGATAGGAATAAAATAGGAAAAATAAAATTAGGAAAATTTTAAAAATTAGGGATTCGAATTTAGGATAGGACAATAGGAATGGAAAAATAATAGGAATAAATAAAATTAAGAATAAATAATAAACTAGGAAATAGTGTATAATTAGGAAATAATGAAGAGAAAATTAGGAAAAGAAAGAGGAATAAATAGGAAAATAAAAAAAACTTTAAGCGAAATATAAATAGGATACTATATAAATAGGATAGGAATAAAAAAAAATAGGAAAACAATAAAATAGGAAAAAAAAATAAAATTAAAAAAAAATAGGGGGATAGATAAAATTAAAACAATTAGAATTAAAAAAATATATTTTAAAAATAAATATAATAAAAATAATAGGAAAAATAGGTTATTTATTTTAGAAAAAAAATATAGGATAAAAATAAAAAATAGGATTTAAAACCCAATAGGAAAAAAATAGGAAAATAGGATTATAGGAAAATATAGGAAATTAAATAAATATAAATAGATTAAAATAGGAAAAAAAATTAAAATAGGAATAGGAAAAAAAAATAGGATTAAAAAAATTAGGGATAATAATAAATATTATGGAATAGGAATAAAATTAGGAAAATAGGAGGAATAATAGGGAAATAGAAAAAATTAGGCCTATTTAGGGGAATAAAATAAATTTAGGATTAAAAATTAGAAAAAAAAAAATAAAAAGAGGAAAAAAAATAGGATATAGGAAAAAGAGGAGAAAAAAAAATAGGATATACAAGTAAAATTTTATTAAAAAAATAAAAAATTGTAGGAAAAAAAAAAATTGATTAGGAATATAGGAAATAGGGATAAAATTAGGAAAATAGGCATAAAAAATAGGAGGAATTTAAAATATAGGAAAAAAAAATATAGGGATAATAGGCAAAAAAATTAGGATTATAGAAAAAATAAATTTTAAAATTATTTAATAAGGAAAAAAATTAAGAAATATATCATAGGGAAAGAAAAATAGACATAGGATAAAAAAAATAGGATAGGAAAATATTATAGAAATAGGAAAAAAAAAAAAATTTAAAAATAAAATTAAATAGGAAAAAAAAAATAAAAAAATACAAAAATTTAATAGGAAATAGGAATGAGATTTAGGGGAAAAATTAGAATAGGAAAAAATAAAAAAATAAAATAATAGGCAAAAATAGGAAACTAGGATATGGCCCTAATAAAAAATAATTTTTAGAATAAATTAGTATAGGAAAAAATATTAAAAACATAATTAAAAAGTTAGGATAATTAATAGGAAATCAAAAATTAATTAGAAATAATATTCGTTAGCAAAAATAGGATATAAAAATGAGGAAAAATAGGAATTAATAATAGGGAAAAATATGTAGGAGGAATTAGGATAAGAACATTAATTATCAAAAAATATAAAACAAATATTGGAATATTCGGCAAAAAACAAATTAAATAGGTAGGAAATAAAAAAAATACGCAATAGGATAGGAAAAAATAGATATGATTAGGAATAAAAATAGGAAATTAGGATAAAAAATATAGGAATTAATAGGAAAAAAAAAAAAAAAAAATTATAGGAATAGGGAAAGATAGGATGGAAAAAAATAAAAATAGGAATAGGAATAGGAAAAAATTTTAACTTAGATTAGGAAATAGGAAAATAATAAAATTTAGGAATAGGAAAAAAAATGTAGGAAAAAAAAATAAAAAATAATATCATTAAAAAATTAAATAGGAAAAAAGAGGAAATAGGAAAAATAGGAAAAATAGATTTAGGAAGAAATTCGAAAAATATTAGGAAAAAGAGGAAAAAATTAAAAAAAAAAAAACAAATTTAGGATAAAAAAAATAGGATAGGATATTTATAAACTATAAAATTAGACAAAAATCGGAAAAAAATTTAGGAATAGTTTAATATGGATAGAGAGGAAATAAAAAAAAAAAATAAAATTTTAAATAAATAAGGAAATTAGGAATAGGAATTAATAGGGAACATAGGATAGGAATAAAACAAAAAAAATATATAAAAATTTAGGAATAGGGAACAAAAAAATTGAGGAGGATAAAATTAAATACAAATAATAGGATAATTCGTGGAATAATTAAATTCATAAAAAATAGGATTAAAATTTAAAATTTAATAGATAGGAATTCAAAATAGAATGAGCGAACAAATAGGAATAAATAGGAATTTTTAAAAAAAATAGGGAAAAAAATAGGAATAGGATAGAATTAGTTAAAAAAAAAAATTTTTGTAAAATAAAAAAAATAGGTAGGATAGTATAGGACTAGGAAATATAGGACATAGGATATAGGATAATAGGAAAGATAGGAAAAATAATAAAAATAAAATAATAAATATATAGCGAAAATTAAAATTAAAAAAAAATAGGAAAAAAATAGTTAAAAATAGGACATAGGAAAAAAAATAGAATAAAAATATTATGTAGAATAGGAAAAAAAAAGAGGAAAAATAGGATATAGGAAAATAGGAATTAAACATTAAAAGTAGAAAAAAATAGGAATAGGCAGTAGGTTAGGAGGAAATTTTAATTGGAATTATAGACTAAATAAAAAAATAGAATAATGGGAATTAGGAATAGGACTAAAATCTATATTAGAGAAAAATAGGAAAAAAAATTTAAATAAAAATAGGATAAAAAAAAATAGGAATTTAAAAAAATAAAAAAATAATTAATAAATAGGAAAAAAATAGGAATTATAAAAGGAAAAAAATTAAATACAATTAATAAAAAATTCGGAAAATGATAAACTTATAGGATAGAATGGAAAAATAAATAGATATTAAAATAATATTCTAACAATTAGGAAAATTGGTAATAGGAATAAATATAGGAAAAATAAAATTAAATTCAAATATACTTAAATTAGGATAGACAAATTAGGAAATTTAGAAAAAAGTTAGAATAGGAAAATAAAAAAAAAAAAATTTTTATACATATTCAGGAATAAATAGGAAAAAAATAGGAATAATTATAAAAAAAGTATCGCGAAAAAATTATAAAAATTAATTGAGGAATAGGAAATAGGACTATTAAAAACTTAAAAAATTAGGAAATAAAATAAACAAATATAAAATATAGGATCAGGAAAAAAATCATAGTAAGGAAATTTAGGATAGGAATAAAAAAATAGGAAAAAAAATTTTAGGAAATAGATAAGAGGACAAAAAATAAAAAAATAGTCGGAATAAAATTTATAATAATTAAAAAAAAAAATAAATAAATAGGAAAAAAATAGGAAAATTATTTGATAATAGGAATAGGAAATAAAAAAAATAGGAATAAAATGAGGAAAAAATCGGAGGGAGTAGGAATCTAGGAAAGAGAAATAACAAAAATAGGATAGGAATAGGAATAGGAAATTAATAGGATATATTTAATATAGGAATCAAATAAGGGGGGGATAGTAAAAAATAGGAATCGCAAAATAGATAGGAAGGATAAAAATAAATAGGATAATACAATATTTATTAAATTTCTATTTTAGGAATAAAAAAATTAGATGAAAAAAATATAAAAAATAGGAAATGAGGAATATACTTAGAAAAAAAAAAATTACGATTAGGAGGAATATTAGGAGGAAAAAAAAAAAATAATAGGAATAAATTAGGATTTAGGATAAATATAATAAAAAAAAAAAAAGAGGATATTAAAAAAAAATAATTTAAATTAGGAAATAGGAAAAAAATTAGTTAGGAACAAAATAGGTCAAATTTAGGAAAGGAAAATTAAATAGGAAGGAATATAGGAAAAAATAAAATTAAAAAATAGGATTAATAAACAAAATTTAATAAAATAATAGGATTATAGATAGGAAATAGGAAATGTATAAAATAGGAAAATCAATTAGAATTAGGCAAATAGGAATAGGAAAAATAAATAGAAATAGGAAATAGGAATCTATTAAAATAAATATATTTTAAAAAAAAAAATTTATTAGGAATACAATAAAAAAATATGTAGGGAAATAATAAAAGAGAAATACAATAATAGGAGGAATAGTAAAATAGGAAACAATTAAAAATAGGACGAATTCATAGGAGGAAATTAGGAAAAAATAGGAATGAGGAAATCTATAAAAAAAAAAAATAAAAAACTAAAAAAAAAAAAAATAAACAAATAAAAAAATTAAAAATATAAAAATATAAAAAACAAAAAATAAGAAAAATAAAGGAAAATAAAAAAAAAAAAAAAAAAACAAAAAAAATAAAAAAATGGAATAAAAACATTAAATAATAAAATAAAAAAAATAAAAAAAAAAAAAATAAAAAAAATAAATAAAAAAAAATTAAAAAATAACTAAATACAAATAAGAATAAAACAAATATAACAAAAAAAACAAAAACCAAAATAAAAAAAAAAAAAAAAAATAAAAACAAAAAGAAAAAACAAATAAGAAATAAGAAATAAGAAAAAAAAAAACAAAAATAAAGGAAATAAAAAAAATAAGAAAAAATAAGAACACAAAAAATAAGAAATAAATAAAAAAAAATAATTAGAAAAAATAATAAAAATACAAAAAATAAAACTAAGCAAATTAATAAAAATAAAAATAAGAAAAAAAAAAAAAAAAAAAAATAAAAAATAATAAAAATCAGAAAAAATATAAATAAAATAAAAAAATAAATAATAAAAAATAAGAAAAAAAAATAAAAAAAAATAAATAAAAAACAAAAAAATAAAAATAGAATAACGAAAAAAAAAAAAAACACAAAAAAAATCATAAAAGAAAAAAAAAAAATAAAAAACAAAAAAAAAAAAAAAAAAAAAAAAATAAAATTTTAAGAAAATAAAATAAAAATAATAAAAAAAATAAAAAAGAAAAATAAAGAAAAAAAAAAAAAAAAATAAGACAATAAAAATAATAAAAAAAAATCTAAGAAAACAAAAAAAAAATAAGAAAAAAAAAATAAAAAAAATCGGGGAATTAGGATAGAATTAGGAAAAAATAGAAATAAATAATATATTAGGAGGAAAAGAGGATAGGAATCAATAGTTATAGGAAAAATAATATAGAAAATAGGACTAGGAATATTTCGGATAAAAAATATAGGAAATTAATAAAAAATTTTAAAAAAAAATAGAAAAATTTAGGATAGAAATAAAAATTAGGAATATCAATCCATAGATCAGAGATTTTCAGAACTGTAGGAATGAAAAGCACTGAAGTGCAAACCCTCGGCGAACTGCGCATGCGCACGCGTAAGTAAACGCATGTGCTGTACCACTAATAGCTGTTACTCGTGGTCTCTTGCCAGCTAGCGCAGAGTCTGACGCAGGCTAACTACACTACTAGATAGCATGGGAGATACACCGTTGCATCTTCTGGTGCCTCCGAGGTACGCAGAGCACGCGGATCGATCAGACCGTGGTAAGTTTTGCATATTGGCTTTTCGCGCTCTAGCTGGAACAGTTTCAGAGAAAACCGTTCGAAATTTCTGACCTTCATTGCCCTAGGTCATATCCTTTGTGAGACGAACAAACACTCGAGAAGTGAGATGTAGAGTGACAGACAGACAGACACACAGACCCAACTAACTACCGTACCCTCGCTGCGCATGCGCGCCGAGGGTAAAAATCATCCATAGAGCAGAGACTTCAGAACTGGCAGGAGAATAATCATAGGCAGGAAGCATACAGGATGGTGCATGCTTGTGGTATGTAAAGATGTTCTGCCTACACAAAACACGATGTTCTTTCAGGGCTATAAGACAAACATTGTTTTCTGTCCCTCTGTCTCTCCCCCTTAGGTTTACCACTGTCAGAAGATATTGAAGGACCAAGCACAATTGACGGTGTGGATTTCATCGTTGGTGCCCGTCCAATTGAAACAGGGGTAGACTCCAATTTCATTGGTCTTCTGACGGGCTTAGTGGTCATGCCACAAATAGCTCCCTCTGGGTTTTCAGCCTGCGTTGTTCAATGTCTCGAGTCAATGACAGCCGACACAACTGGAACAGGAATCGTTGCAAGCCCTTTCGACCACGAGCAAAGACAGCTAATACTGTATGGACCTGCCTCCCCTGAAACATTCCAGGCTGTGCTACGGACGATTACATACACAAACTTGGCTGTCGACATCAATGTTGAAAGGATTGATGTGGATGTTCACGATGGAATTGCCAGTACTCTTGAGAGTGTCACAGTCGTGCATGGAATGAGGCGCAGAAAGAGAGACACTGACACAATGGCCGAGGAACCAGTGCAGAAAAACTTGCACAAACGCAACATCGTTTCCACTGGCAAGACAAGTGAAGGAAAAGATACGTCGCACAGCTCTCACTGGCCAACAGGAGTGATAGCACTGAGCTCCATCGGAGTATTGATAGCAGTTTTAGTCGTTTGGGGAATGAAACCCAAACAAATGGCAAAAATCTTGGCTTAAGGATAAAATAAGACGTTAACTATTAGCTTTTGCATTAATTAACTGATGGACACCTGTAAAAAGAATAATGTAGTTTTGAAGCAACGATAATTATAATTCGGTAGAAGCGGATCACGATTGAAAATCAATAGCATAAAAATAGTGGTTGTATAGGATAAAGAACACAAAAGTGAGAAAAAAGTGATAGAAAGCAAGGTATTTCGCAGAAAAAGTCAAGGTGCATTTCTAATTAGCGCACTGATGCTGTCCTCTCTAAGGCTTTTTCTGCTCGAGTCCGCACTTTTTTCAGGCGGTTGGTCGAAACACTTCCACACACGAAGAGTCTCGTCTGCACTGAGAGTTGCCACAGAAGACTTGCGTGGACTGAGACTCATCTGCAGGATTCGTCCTTGGTGCCCCGTGATCTCTCCGACTTTGCACATGGTCGAGCACTTCCACACCGCCAAGTGATTCTTGGGGTTTCCGTGTGAGGATATTATCTCTTTACTTTCTCTGTTCCATGCCAAAGAGGACACCTATATAGAGGGAGGGCAGGGTATAGAATATTCATCAGTGTACATACCGTCTGTCTTCTAGAACAGAGGCATTAGGACCACTGACACTACTTAGGGGAAAGAAGAAGACTAGCTTTTGTCAGGAGGTTGTGGCCAAGTACTTGATTCCTGTGACTTACAGTTCGACTTCTGAACAAATTTTGGTTTCTCTCTACAATAAGCCGAATAGTGTAGGTGCTAAATGTACCTGTGACTGGGTCTCAATAGATTCCACGCACTTTCCCAACGACACGTTCCACAGTTTGATGCAGCGATCGTTGGAACCACCACCCGTTGCCAGCAGGTTTGACCTCCACGGACACCACGATACTGCCTGCATAAGGGGTACACATCATGTTCAGCATGGAAGCAATCGGGTACATAGTAGCTATGTGTGACGAAAATATTTAGCAGTAAACCTTCACATTTTCGAATTGATTCAGTCTGTCGACCTACATTAGGTTTATATTCAAGTGACAGATGTCCACGGATTGAAAAGTGTATATTATGCTGCTGCACTAACTCAATAAACTATAACATTTTACAATGAAATGTAGCCCTACCTTTACAGCAGCTTGGTGCCCAGCTAGCACAGTCTGCGGTTCCAAAATGCCCGACCCAGACGGCCACAGACACACCAGATTGTCGTTGCTTCCACTGGCCAGTTTAGTGCCGTCTGGGGACCACTTGAGACTGCACACCTCCAGCTTGTGGTGGACGTACTGAGCCACGCAGTGGCTGGACATTCTAACGTCGTGATTGTGAATGGAGGCGTCTCGACTTCCGCTGGCTAGAGTGTGCGAGTTCCACGCCATGACTCCGATGCGATCGCTGTGGCTACGTATGACTCGTATGCGTCTCTCTTTGGCAACATCCCACAGCTATAACAAGATATGTGAATGAATAAAACAACAAGTGAAAATTTTGTCAACCAAAACCCTTTAATTAATGACATAGGAAACAAAAAATATATGGGGTGCCCATACATGTAAATTCCTAGCCAAAACAATTTGTGAAGAAAGGTTTGTGGACAGTTTAACTACATGTACATATGTACCTATGGCTGGTATGCTATGAACTATAATTTCACACATAAATAGGTATAATATACATACAGTAGTGACCGACTGAACAATTTCAGTCTCAAAAGTTGGCCCCTACATATTACACGGTAGCACACAAGAGGCAAGGCCTAACAACACACAAAACGTTTAACTACACAACTATGTATGTGTATAATGGACAGACCTGAATAGCTGAGTCAGAGCTGCCCACTGCAAGGTACTTCCCATTCGCCGCCCACGACAGAGAAGCCACATATTCCTCCTCGGAGCCCATGTCCGTCAGATGATTGACTGATCCATTGTTAGCATTCCACAGAAACACACTGCTCCCTAGACCAATTGCCAGGACGTTGTTCTTCCCCCAGTCCAACACATTCAGGTCTGCATGGGAGAGAGAAACAGGTTAGCATTGCGTGTAATAAGTGACGAGGGCATGAGAAAAAGAGAGAGTCTTGTACATGTACGCCACACTAACGTGATGGTTTTCCCTAAGCACATACAAAAGAACAGTTTTATTGAAACGGTACGCCATAAAGAGAGAGAGAGACTTCCAACACATCCATTCTCTTTCTCCCTGCCAAGAGGGGTGGTCTGGCTTTTAGGTTCCTTCTACATCTGGGGCTCTAGGAACCACGTTACCTGACTCACCTGACTTCATCAATTAGCTTCTGTGTGTATGTTGTATGTTAGTACTAGTGAGGCCAGGTCAGTGCGCGCCACATTCGTCATGTGCCTAGAACTCTGCCTGGGTGCACCTCACACCTCATTGTTTGTATATGCAAAACAATGAAGAGTTTTACACACACAGCAGTGTGCTTTGTACAGGTTAAGGGGCTTACAGTAGTCATCGACTAGTCCAGGAGCGTCGAGAACCTTCTCGGCAGCTGTGGGGAGTCTGCGAACTCTCTTTCTCTGGGAGCTGCGAATGGGCTGTGAGCTGATGGAGTTGCTCATGCTCGCAGTGTAGTTGAGCGAAGAGCCTAGTTTGGGATAAAATAGACCGGGCTAGGGGTTAGAAAATCATATAAGTATAGGTGTGAAATTCACGCAATGTTACATTGTGCGAAATTCCAGTCATGTAGTATATACCAGGCCAAGTGCATACCTTCAGCCACGGAAGGTGTGGAGATTGTAAACGAGAGAACATTCTTTCTCTGTCCACTTTTGCCCCTGCTCCTCGATATGGCCTTCAGGAGAGCCTGTCTGCACTCTTTGCCAGTTGGACTGAGCATGTCGCTGTTCTCCCCATCCTCCTCTCCCTCACCACATTCCTCCTTCTTCCTGAGCAAGTAGGCACTGTAGTCCAGGTCCATGGTGGCCCGGTTGGGGATAAAACGACATCCCGACGGACTTCTTCCAGGAGTTTTCTTCTTTGCCGACTTGGGAGGCGTCCGTTTTCTCGCCGTACCGGGCGTCTTCCGACACCCTATGAGTCTGGGAGTCTTGGGTGTGTGTGCTTTGGGCGTTTTCTTGTACCTCAGGACCACCTTGTGGGCGTCAGGAGTGGAGATTACGGACATGTTGACGGTGTTTCTGACACGAAGCGGTGAAGGGACGTGGCAGGGGTCCGCCTGCCGCGGCCCCTTTCCCTGCTGGCGAGTGGGAAGCATCTGCCATCGTTCCAGGGGAGCGGATGGTGGCTGTTTCAGGCGAATGAGGTCGTTCAGTTTGGCGTCTGAAGACATAATCTCGCTCAGGGCTCTCGATGATCTCGGTCGCGGATCAGCTGAAAATGGCAAGATTTGAACTTTCCCCCCTTTTTATTTCGAACGGACCAACGAGCCCGATTGGTTGAATTACTACGATGACGTAACGTAGTACGCGCATGCGCAGCGCCCTACACACCATGTGAGGATCTAGGTTTTGGGGTATGGCTTGCAGTCATCCATGGAAGATCAGGCCGGCAACAAGAGAAGATGTGCCCTCAATTGTATGGCTTACTCAGGTATACCAAGGTATGCAGCAGATCACTATGTATATACATCTTTCACAAAAAGGTGCTGGCCGAGTATGAGAATGAACCAAGGTCTATGAAGATCGGAGAGAAAGGTATAATTATAGATCTGGTGAACCAGCAGTTATGTTTAGCATAGGAACCCCTTGCAGAAATGTTGAGAGATGGGTTTGGAGAGAAACAGTACTTCCATGTGCTGGTGGCTGAATGGACGTCTGACGATGGTCCAGTGCTAAACAGTATCCCCGTAGACCCTGAGAAGCCCTCTACTAGCATGCCACATAATGACAGAATAGTGGGGCATGCCCTGTATTTCTACACCTATTCCACATGGGAAGGAAAGTGCCTCCACATGGAGGATCTCTGTGTTAGAGAACAGTACCGCAGTAAGTATCTGTTCCGTTTGGCGTCTATAATACTTTATAACTTGCCCCTGGCCCTCTAGACCGTGGTATTGGAACAGCTCTTATGCAAGAGTGTGCAAAGGTGAGCATGTTACAGAGAATCTGCAAGAATGCAACATTTGGGTTTCCGTGAGCAGCCCTTCGCCATTCATTTACACTCATTCCTGCTGATGTTCTGTCACTGCTGATTGTTAGGTGGCCTGTAGGGAAGGCTGTGCTAGGATGATCTGGCAGGTGCTGGACTGGAACACTAGAGCTGCAGAACTTTATGAAAGAATCGGAGGGAAAATCCTGAAGGAATGGCTGACAATCAGATTGATTCAGCCTGAACTGGGCAATTTTGCTTCTGGAGAAACTAAACCATGATGAAGAGTGTTTTGTTTAGTGTGCTTAAAATCAAAAATTATGAACAAGAAATTTTGTCCTTGAGACGGCGCTGCAGCAAGCTCAACTTCTATAGAGCCCTTGTCATGCAAGATATCACTGTAGTGTAGAATGCGACAAGCTTCGTGTGCATAGTTGAGCACTGTTATCGCTACCTGGATGTCCATTCGCTGCCATCTTCTAAAGTAAACATCAAGGCCACAACAAGCGATTGTCGCATTCCACGCTAAGAGATATCTTGGGTGACAGCTCAAAACCTGTGGCAAAAAAAAATCGCAACTCAAAGGAACTGGTAACTGCACTGTGACTGAGCTTCCTGGCACGTTGTTGGACATGCAGATGGCTATGAGCACCACCAGTTCCCCGTGGAAGATCAGGCCAGCAACAAGAGAAGATGTGCCATCCATTGTATGGCTAGTTCAGGTATTAGCTTCTACCACAGTACAGCTTCCTTAGTGACTGACTTGGCACACAGGTTCTCTCTGAGTATTTGAACGAACCAAACTCCATCAAACTTGGAGAAAAAGGTAGCTATATACAGCTAACAATACCGAAAATTAAGATGCTACGTATATAGATAGCTACTTACAGTTGATCTTGTTTTGTAGAAATTTTGAGAGATGGGTTTGGAGAGAGACCATGGTTCCATGTGCTCCTGGCTGAATGGACATCTGACGATGATCCAGTGCCAAACAGTATCCCCGTAGACCCTGACAAGCCTTCTACAAGCATGCCACATAATGATAGAATAGCGGGGCATGCCCTCTATATATTCTTACACATATTCCACGTTGGACGGGAAGTGCCTCTACATGGAGGATCTCTATGTCAGAGAAGAGTACCGCAGTAAGTATCTGTTCTAAATACTCCTGGCATCCACCTTGTAGCTTGCTCTTTATACTCTAGACGGTGGTATTGGAGCAGCTCTGATGCAGGAGTGTGCAAAGGTTTGGGAGTACAGTAATGTTTCTGCATGTTGGAGCACTACTTGCCTATATATCTTTATAATTTTACTCAGTTGGCCCGAGGGGAAGGATGTACTAGCATGACGTGGCAAGTGATGGACTGGAACACTAAAGCAAAAGGATTCTATGAGAATATTGGTGGAAAAATTAAAAAAGACTGGCTAACAATGACTCTAATAGAGCCAGAGCTGGGAAACCTTGCAACTTCAACAAGAAATAGTGCATAAAAATGTTCATGGTGCGGTGTGATATAAATCTCGTATTTTGGCATGTGATTTACGTTGTCACAGCATGGCTGGCGAGAAGATCCCCTTGCGCTTCGAATCGCGGCTCGCTTATTAATTATACCCGTGCGCGCGCGCCTGCGCGAGAGAGCGCTGCTAAACACTCGGCGCGCATGCGCAGCGAGGGTTACGGTATATAGTGTGTGTGTACGTGTGTGTCTGATCTGTCTCTGTCAGCAGCTACTCTCGCACTATACTAGTACAGGCTACGAGGCGGCCCGTGAGTGATACCGACGTCTTTAGAACTACGCGAGCCTGAAAACTTACCTTGGGGGCTCAGGAAGTCACAACGAATAGCATGTATCCACTCCCGCATGCTATCTACTACTGTAACTAGGCCGTGTCAGACTCTCCGCGAGCTACTAGTGGGAGACCACGCACGAGTAAACGCATACAGCAAATAGCCCAGCCCCCCATCAATTAGCAGTATCGCGCATGCGCAGTTCGCCGAAGGTTTGCATCTTAGCGCTTTTGTTTGTAGCGGCACCCCTACGCAGCTGATGGCTTCAAACGCCAGCTTTCAGTGGACGATCAGGCCAGCCACAAGGGAGGATGTGCCGTCCATTATATTCCTAGCTAAGGTAACGTATGTAGCTATATCTACCTACTGATTTTCCAGCTACACTTACTGAGTTTGTACTCAGGCACTGGCAGAATATTTATTTGGGCCAAATACCAAGACAACTGGAGAAAAGGGTACTTACGTATCAGTATACTGTCACTAAAGCAGGTGAGTAAGCAATATTTCTGCCCTGCTTTTGTAGAAATATTGAGAGATGGGTTTGGAGAGAGGCCATGGTTCCATGTGCTGGTGGCTGAATTGACGTCTGACAAGCCCTCTTCTAGCACGCCACATAATGACAGAATAGTGGGATACGCTGTATATTACTACACCTACTCAATGTTACAAGGAAGAAGCCTCTTTCTTGAAGATCTCTGTGTCAAAGAAGAGTACCGCAGTAAGTGTGCTATTCAGCTATATATCATAGTAGTTGACATTGTCACCACCCCATGCAATTTGACCTTAGACTGTGGCATTGGAACAGCTCTGATGCAGGAATGTGCAAAGGTCAGTGACCATACAACAAGGCTGGTGGACCACTGCATGTTGCCCACTTTCCCACTGCACCAGAAGTTGAATCATAGTTGTGTGCATGCAAGTGTAATGTAACACTGGTTCTTAAAAAAAACTTACCCAGCAGATGTATGGTGTGATTATCTGTAATGTTGTGATACTCACACACATGTGGAGAACTAAGTTATGTAATCTTTCAGTTGGCCCGAGAGGAAGGATGCACTAACATGACCTGGCAACTAATGGACTGGAACGCTAAAGCAAAGCAGTTCTATGAACGGATCGGTGCAGATATTAAAAAAGGCTGGCTGACAATGAAACTGACGGAGCCTGGACTAGGAAACTTGGCTTCCGGAGGTAGTTCAACAAACAAGAGTGCATAAAATGAATTATCTGCTCATGTAGTATCACACTTGATAATAATCAGATTGCTGCTGATTTAGTCAGAGTTTTGATTGATCTCCCCATGTCCTGTATCAGTGGTGTAGTCTCAGTTGGTTCTTCTTCCACGGTATCTTTGTTGTCATTATCAGTAGTTAATGATGGGGGCCTTAGCTCAGAGAAGCAGAGACGAAGACTGTTGAGCCAACCAGTAGTTGTGAGGCTGTAGACACCGGCTCCGATGAATAGCAGTGTCAGCATATAGTAGTAGCCGCTGTACACCACAAACTGTGACAAAAGGTTTAAAGAATGCAATCTGTGTTGCAATAGCAGGCTTGCCCAAATAGGTAAACTGTATTTTCAGGTGCATAATGGGCAAAGAAGTAAGTCACACGTTCCTTTCATGCCTGGCGGTGTTGGATTTGCATATTCTGCTTGTGCTTGCCAGCAGGGATGTTTAACATACTTTTTGCCATGGAGCTGCACTATCTAAGCCTTCTAACACTTGATGTAAAATGCGTATAACACAGCGACAATGCCACACTTTTTTTTGCATCTGCAGTATAATATACAAGTAACAGGCTAAAATTTTTGTGACTTAATCTGTAAAATACAGTATATTACAGCTATACAGGAGTTTAAAAAAAGGTGCTGCAAGTAGGAGTCTGTCTGACCTGGGTCCTGATATCGAGATCAAGTCCATGTTCATCTGCCACAGTGAGGGTTAAACCTGTCATGAGTACGAGAGACAGGAATGTGTTGAAACCAAAGATGAGACCGTAGCTGTCGTGATCAACTGCATAAGCCAACTGGACACTGTAGAAAGAAGCATACATAATTATAGTCTCAATACACTCCCTAGTAGAAAACTATATGGAGCCAAATAGTACCATGAAATTATTAGGTAATGTGGGCAGGAAACCCTGGTATATATGTCAGACAAACAGTCTTCGTGATAACTATATATATTTCAGCTTTAGAGTTTTCAGCTACACAATCATATGGTTACTTATAGAGAGCCCGACAAGTCGACTATATATGTGCCATCCAGGTGTATAGCTACCCACCTTGCGATGGTGATCAGGAAGGAGTAGGTGGTCCGGTAGAGAACGTGACAGAGGTAGGCTATCCAGAGCTGGTCGGAGTGCGATGCCACGAGCAGCAACACGGCGTCAATGAAACACAGCAGTCCAATCACCAACTCTCCCCACAGCCTCCAGTTGATCCTAACAGCAGTCACCCCGAGTGCAGCCAGAGCACTGGAGAGCTGAGCCACAGCCTCAACCAGTCCGTTATATTCATGAGACTGGTGGGTCTCCTCGGCTATTGCCT
Source organism: Geodia barretti (assembly GCA_030341885.1). Classification (NCBI taxonomy): domain Eukaryota; kingdom Metazoa; phylum Porifera; class Demospongiae; order Tetractinellida; family Geodiidae; genus Geodia; species Geodia barretti. The sequence continues at coordinate 40,200 of CASHTH010001513.1, forward strand.
TCCATAGACTCTGGACATAGTTTCCAACCTGCAGTACTCCACACATGGAGAAGGCCCACCAAACCGACCACTTCAAGAGAAAGGGATTGGAGTAGAATTTACGGAAGTCTCTCCATGCAAACGCTACAAAGTTTCTCAAGTTTTTTCTCCTCTCTGTCGTTCTTGGCTTGGGGACTATACTGATGACACCACGAGAACAAGCTGGTTCGCAGTCGAAGGAAACGGGATTGGGGATGAGAACAGCAAACACACAGGATATCAGAACACTCCCGAATGAGATATAGTTCAGCTGTAGGAGAGAGACCACGCCAGTCGAAGTGACAATCTGGGCCACCGCAGACGACCCGGACTGACCGAGCAAGCGAACTGCTCGTAAAACACTAGTCGCGATTTTGAAACGAACATCAGGGACTGCCAGGTAGATGTAGGCAAAGAAGGCCACCTCAGCAGCCGAGGCGACTCCGTAAGCAATCTGCATCCACTGCATGGCAGAAACAGACGTACCCCAGATGAGCAGGAAGCGTGTCGCGAGATAGGCGAACGCCTCCAGCAGGATAACGGGCTTGTAGCGGAGATAGTCGGTGAATAGAAACACGAATAACGCAGCCACGAGGTAGGAGTAAGGCCAGAATGGGTAGATCTCCGAATTGATCTCGGTTTTGGTAAAGTTCTTGCCCTTGGGGTCGACGAGGAATGGAGTAAGGAAGGCCTCCGACGGCTTGAACTCCTTGAAGAATCCGTAGCAGCAGATTATCACGGTGAAGTAGATCCATGGTCGTCTGCTACCGCCAGTACTTCTGTCAGGGCCGAGGTCAGATCGACCCTGATGATGATCTTCCATGTCCCCACCCACGTATCTATACACACGTGTCCTGACGAACGCAGTGCGCATGTTCAATTTTGTCGGCGCCCGAGTGGGTGGACTCCCACGTACGTACGCAGACGTCGTTTGCGCGCTCTCAGGTCAGTAGCTCACCAATCCAGCAAAGATGGAGAGCAGAAAGGTAAAGTGCATGCACTGTTATTTCGTGCGATTAGCCGTAATTATATTTCTTCTTGCAGTCAAAATCTCAGTCTAGTCTCCTTTCTCGCGTCACTTCGACCACGGATCTCCTTCCGCACACGCAAAGCCTGCACTCCAAGTTTGGTCTCTATGCAGGCGCTGGAATTCCTCCCGCCAGCCAGCTCCCAGCCATTTCTGCACGCCCTGCCTCCTCAAGGCCGCGCACTGATCTTCGTCCAATGACCTCCCGTCCAATGAGCTCTCGTCCAATGAGCAGTAGGGCGTCGTTGACTCAGCTAGAGCCGTACTCCCGGCCTGGATCAAGGGCAGAGTCCAATAGATCTCCTCCCAGAAGTATGAGCCGGCAGCAGTCAGCCAGTCTTCATCAGGTGTAGCTATAGTAGAGATCATTAATTTTGTTGCACATGATCTTGTAGCTATATATATAGAATCTGTGAGCTACACAGTTAAGCTTCTGTGCACCTATACTCTGCATTTATGGAAGACCTTTCAGCTCCTAAAACAAGATTACTGCATTTCTGTTCTATAATAATATATCAGAGACCTGCTTCAGCCATTCGTCCCCTGTCTGGTCGAGTGTTCATGCGTCGGATGGAGCATGGATGGGTGGCCAAGCACTACCCGACTGACCAACCCCCCATCACAAGCCTCACAAACATCAGCGATGACCTTGATGATGATGATGATTCGGACTGTGACAGTCTTGATTCGTTTTTCAACGAGGAGTTTGACGATAGAGAAAAGAGTGAAAAACTGCAGGACCTCCTATCATGCAACACCTATGGAGTGGAATCAAAAGTCAGTTTGTATATAGAGCTATTTTACTTCTTTTCAAGAGGTATACACGTACAGTGGAGTTTCATTAATGTGAACTCTGGAAAACAATGTTATAGATTTTATAAACAATGTCCGCGGTTTCAATGAAGGAACATGGCTAATGTTGTGATTCTCTGAGCTGTGTCAGAGGGGTTTATGCAACTTGGCATTAGAGTGACGTAACTGATGAAAATCATTGAAGAGCATAAGTGTAGACAGTAGATTCACTACTGTATGACGTGCAAAGATAATTCATTGCATAGCTACAGCTGGAATAAACACATAACAAATACACTTAACTCCCTCAATATAATTTAAAGCATGTAGCTACATGATTATATAACATAAAGTTGGGGTTTACCATTGCCTTGTGTTACTTCATATCTGACCTGGTAGCTCAGTAGGCAGAGCAATCTGCCTAGAGAGCAAAACATTGGGTTTGAGTCCTCACCCAGGGCAGCAATTTTGCCCTGCATGTAGTTGATCCTTTGCACTGTTTAGCTACACCAATGATTCACCCAAACAGAGTCACAAGAGGGACTGGATTGCTGGGGAAGTGGGTATCCCCAAGTTTCACTGCCCCAGATGTAGAGACCACTGGTACGGGTTGACCCCTTTCCCGTGCAACGAAGAACTGGCGCGACTCATCAGAGACGGACTCTGGTACACGGGGAAAGGAGATTCAGGGAAGTTCAACATGAAGACGAAATCCGGCGGGTGGACAGGAAGTAAAGGTGGTACAGGGAGTGGTAGTCCGGGGGGAGGAGGTGCTGGGGATTCAAGTGAACAAAAGCCAAAGAGGATTTTGAAAGGAAACAGCAGTGAGAACGGCTCCTATGAACTGGGGAGAGGAAAGCAGGGGAAGAAGAACAGGCGAAAGATCACTTTCAAACTTGATGACGAGAATGGGAGCGGTGAGCACAAATCTGGAAGTGGGGGTGACAGTTTGGGGAACAGTAACTCTAACACTTTAGCTGGAAACAAAGATGAGCATCATCGGTTGAATTCTGAAAATAGTACAAATGGTGGAACCAATGGTACCAATGGGGCCAATCTCTTGAATGGTGTGGAACCATCTTCAAATAGCAGGGGTAACGGTCTAGATCCATACAATAATGGGCTACTTGGGAATTCAGATTTCAGCAACTCTGCTGGAAAGGGGAGGGGAGGAAGGAGCGAAGGATTCAATGATGAAAGAATGCTGTCATCAAAAACAAACAGAGGATTGCTCTCAGAGGAAGCTGGTATGGGCCTGTTAAACTCTTTAGAGGATTCTAGCCATCTCAAGAGTAGATCAGGGGACAAGAATGGTCATGCAGAGAGTGGTGGCTGTGGTAGTACTGCTGAGCAAAGGGAGGATGCTGGGGCCTCTGACCAACGAAGTGAAGCAGTGTCTCATGACCTACATGATGGAGGTATAAAGCTACAACAAGCATCCGTATCGTTAGTGACTTCTTCCACTAACGCCGCCCGGAAGACTTCGGATTCTGCCGGGCCAGACTACGGGAGGAAGGTGAGGAAATCTGGTGGGTACATGAAGGCATCTAGTCCCACAAGCTCGGAGTGGGGCGACCCCAGCCATGCCAGACACTATGCCTCGAGTACAGTCCCCTCTTCTCAAACGGGATCGACTTCAAACTTGCACAAGGACAAAGCCCTGCCACCAATTGTTCCACCCATCAGGAAACCAAGAGTCGATTTTCTCGGGGGTGGGTTTGATCTCACTCCGGCCTGGAGGTACTCCTACTTCAGTCCCAGCCCCCTACACATACCTGCAGCTCGACAGACTGCAACTACTGCACCGCCAAGAAAGAAAAAGTGAAGTTTCGTTGATACCAATTTCCCCTATATAATGTGTGTATATATTATGTGCCAACAGTGTTGTTGGTTTGCGCATTATCACGTGCAGTCTGCTGCGCAGCGGCCGATGGGGGGGAGGAGGGGCTACGTTTGCTACAGATCATTCCTCGGCGGATCGGTACTACACTCTAGGTTAGGTCTGTTCCACGATCGCTACGTAGCTGGAACGTTCCCTTCTGAAGCTCTGATTATTAATGTCGGCCGTCCAGTCTCGCCCTGGCTCCACGGGACCACAGTCTCACGACCACTCTCGTCCGTCGTCAAGACTCGAGACATCCAGACCCACGTCTGCAGCAGAAGCAGCGAGAGCCTCCGCAGACAACCCCAGCAGACCTACATCCAGACTGCTTGTTGCAGCGACCTCCGCACCAGCTCCGCCTAGCATCTCCGAGGAACGAACCAAAGATGCCGCGACTTCTATCAAGGAGCCGAAGCTGGTCCCAGCTTTTCCACCACGGATGCCAGTAGTGGACTTTATCGACGTCGGATTCGAGATCTCTCCCTCCTGGAGATGGTCGTACTTTGCCTTCTTGCCGCAGAAGTAGCTAGCTAGGCTAAAAAGGAACAGTAAATTCAGGATGGCTATTATAGTGACTCGTTTCGTACTGTATAAGCGTGTGGGCTATTGAATTTTATCACCAAGTTGGCTAAGTTCTTCTAAGGGACAGAGGAAACGTGTTTTCTTCCCGGCCGTATACAGTAATGATATTGATGTATATACAAAAAATGAACTTGAATGATGCAATTATGCTGAGGATGGGTAGTTGAGACTTTTATTTCAGAGTCTCTGAAAGTATATATACAAAGTGGATTGTTGCTAGTCTGGGTCAGTCAGTCTTATGTCCAGGTCAAAGTTTAAGTCAGGTTCATGGGGGAGCGCTGTCCTGCGAGGAATGAACGTATAGTCTAATGAATAATTCATGAGATTGTCCACCGAGGCAGTGTAGAGGTTAGCAAAGGCAGAGAGCCGCAGACTAAAGTAGGTTGGGGACTTTTCTGTGCGGAACACGCTGCCAAAACGAGGGTTGAACATGGTCTTGAGGTGGCGTCTGGCCTCCGTTCGCCTCTGCTTCCAATCCTCCATCACTGCCACCAACTCCGGTCTGCTGTGCTCCTGCCGTGTCAAGTAAGTAGGTAGGACATTAGTTGGTTGTTGGGTAATTGGCCCATTATGTAGATATGTTTATTGGCAAGTGAAAACGCCTACCTGGTCATCTGAATTGCATGGTATGTAACCAACAGACTGACTGACTCTGCTCTATCAAAATGAGCATGCGAATCCGCAGACATTACGTGAGTGACTTAAAAGGCCACTTTGCTCACCAAAGGAGCTTGGTTAAACCAAACCACAGTGATTCAGCCCTGTCTTTGGGAATTTGCAGCCAAATAAAGAAAACCACCAACCACGTCATTCCCATGTGCTTCATGCAGGGTAAGCATCCCTCAGATAATTTGTAGCCATGGTGACAATTTCATCACGTGGAAACCACCAGGATAACACTACCATGCGTGCTGGGCACAGTGAGGTACTGTACATCAGTGTAGAGAAACCTGGTAATTTTTGAGCATGTTTTCCAGCACCAGCAACTCTGCAAGGTAACGCTTTGCTGCAGGCGAAAATGCCTTCTTCATCTCAGCCTGTGGTTTGTGTTTAGAGCCGAGGATAATATATATACACAAGTTACAGGACAACCATAATATGGAAACTGATTATGTGGAAAACTAGAGTTTTGCAGGGGCATTACAAAATGTCTGAGCCCACGAATATTTTCTAGATTATCTGGAAGTTTTCATATAGGGCACACTTATGCATATACCTCTAGTTCAGGTATGATGGCTCCAGTCTTCCAGCCAAGCTGCATTATGGGATCCTTTTAACAGGAAAGAGAGAGGAGAGAATAATCTCATACAAACAGCCATGCTCGGCAAGTCATTCAGATATACGACAAGCAGGTATTATCATTCTAATTAGGGCCACTTTTAGTCGCTCCCAGAAGCGGTTGCACTGCACCCTCTAGCTATAGTCAATGTATAACAGATGGTTGGTTAGTCAGTCCTTTCTTTCATGTGCTTGCTAAAAGTACAAACAAAAAGCCTAAGTTCAGAGCAATCCAAACAACTGGCTGGGCTTGGAGCCTCACAGCAAGGTCGCTGAAGACATGGTCTCCAAAGTAGAGGACCCTAGCGCCTGGCAAACCAGTCATGGAGATAAAGTCTCCCACGTTTCCCTGGATGTAGATCTGGCCTCGTTCCAGACTGGACACCGGTCTCCACGTCTGGGACATGGAGCGAGGATTCAGCAGACGAAATGGTCTATATACAGAATAACAGAGTCACTGTCACTCATTGACTATATATGTGGAGCTATTGTCAAGATTTTTTCTGCAGTCACTAATTAATTAAGGCTGTGCCTACTTTCTACAGTCAATTTTCATTGCAGTCTTGCAGCTAAATTCAATGTATTAAGGATGGTTTGTTGGCTTGTCGGTCCCTCATGTGTTCACTAAAAGTACGAAATTTTCTACAGTACCATCCAGCTTGAATAGTATAGATGGCAACTTGGCTACTGCTTCCCCCATGTGCTCACCAAACCCATGTTTAGTAACAGTTGGCAGTTACTGCACTGCACTCTCCAGCTATAGTAAAGGTATCATTGATCGCTGCTTGGTTTGTCCTTCCCCCCATGTGTTCACTAAAAGTACGAAAGTGTTAGCCACTCCTTACATTTCACATTCACACTTTACACAGTAGCTATCTAGCCCGTAGCAGCAATATTATCATAATGCACTACGGGGTTGTTGTCTAACCTGTCAGAGTTGGAGTAGAAGGATGGTTTCATGGCCTGGACTATGACAATGTCGAACAGGTCTCTCCAGTAGGGAGAACCTAATGCGTGCGTCATTCCTGCATTACTATAGAGGGTGGGTGAAAGAGACAAAGGATTTGATCTTGTGCTTTGTCTGATTTTCATGAAGCAGTCTTGACTTCAACTATGGAAGCCTATATGCATGATTCTTAACTTCTTTTTCAGTGCATACAACAGTGCATTCTCGACACAAACACTACCATCATTTTGAGAGGTTGTGAGTCACTTACACAAACCAGTAAGGACTGTTGGTGATGAGGAAAAGCCTTTTCCCGGCATTCTTGAGACGATTCAAGTACTCCGGTAATCTCGGTGTCACCTTAGTGTACCTCTCTATTGAAAAAGTACACGAAAAACCCCCTTGATGTAGGCAGTACATTACAGCGAGGAAACGTTGAGAAACAAAAAATTTGTCCTATTTTCGTGCATAATGAGCAATGCATTGGTGTTGACTGACCGATATCCTCTATTATAGCATCATGAATGAGACCTTCTGTGTGAATCTCTTTCACCGTATTCTGCAAGAAGCAAACACAATGCATACCAAATTATAAACTAGTTGTGCACTAAGACAACGCATACCAAAGAGAACATTCCTCAACCAGGTACGTATGTATGTACTTGCAATGTCACAATGAGGTTGCAAAACCAAATAACACACCCACATCCATAGCAAAAAGAACACACTCTGAGTATATTGAGACCAATTTTGCAAGCATACAGTAGAGTGTGGAATAAGCCAAAACACACTTTAGCAGTTATACTGTATGTGGAATAAAGCCACATCAGTTGTTCACAGAGCTTATAGAAACACAAGGTAGCCAACACAAGCACAAAAAAGCAATGCTACCACCTGGAGTGGGCATAGTGTAATAGCAAACCTGAACATCTTCGAAAAGGAACTTTGGTAAGAAGGCTTGCCCTTCTCTGTGGTGAATGTACTGTAATGGGAGGGAAAATGGCACCTCACGGGAAGGTTTGAGACCCAGAGTGCCCCAACCACTCTACAGCCACCTGTTTTTCACACCCAAAAACTTGGCAATGAAGCCAGGTTCAAAAGCAGGATAAATTATAGTTGAGTTATCACCCCAAAACTTTCATGTAGCTATAGCATGAAAAGTCTGACTGAGAAAACTTCACTGAGGAACTTCATTGATTGCTTGCTTGTATACACCACTGATTCCCGCCCAAATATTTTGACCTACACCCCGCTAAAGTTTTCAGGAACATCTTTCGCTTTTGTGAATCTCATAAAACTACACATGAAAGCAACTTGTCTGTGGAAAAGTTTCGTGAAAGCGATACAGGTCTAACTGTGGAAGTTGTTTGTACAAAGAGTGGTGGTAAAAGGTTAGAGTAGTGGGTGGATCAGTCTTAACGAGTCCAAACCTCCATGACATTGGCAAAGAGGGTGGCCTCAGGTATGGAGAAGAGGTCCAGGAACTGGACCATCTGTGAGCTCCTGTGGGGACTGCTGCCCGTCGCAGAGTCCTCCGTCACCCGCAGTGGGATGTGGGACCCTCCATATAGCTCCAGCACCTCCTCTTTACACAACTGCTGGTGACCTCTGAGGCGGTTATCCAACATTCACACACATTATTATGCAGGTAAAGCACAATTTTTTACACTACATATTTTTTTTGGTCATTTTGTGCTGCATGTTAGAGCGCCACTAAAGATTGTGGCACACATTTTTTTGGTGATTCTAAGTGTGTTTCCAAAAGTGCCAATTTTTAAAAAGACTGTCAATTATGTATGTTAGGGCAAGTGTACCAATTCAGTTTTGTGAGCGGCATCAGGTAAATGCAGCACGATCTGTTGTATGCACATAACCCTGTCTCAGATTGAAGTATATACCAAGCCTAGCAGACAGTTATGCTCTCTCTTATGTCACATGCAGAGCACACAAGCGTCCATTGAAAGCGTGTGTGTGTGTGTCGTTCAATGGACGCACCAACGCAATTACAGCAGAGGGACACACGTGGACACACTTGAGACACACGTGTGTGCTGTCTTGCCTGTGGACAGAGGAGAGGTGGATGTGGTTGTAGGCATCGATCTTCATGAGCAGACCTCGACTTATGTCACAGTGAAGACCTCGAATGGCAAAGTCAGGGTCATAGTCCATGTCTTCTATCCCATGAGGGTACTGGGTGAGCCAGATCAACATGTATGCATATCAGTGAGGGTTAATTGTGCCATAGCACACGATGTTACACAGACACCAAATTACGGCTTCAAACGCTAAAGGATGCAAAACAAAATTCTCGATTCAATTGAAAAAAAGACTTTTGTCAATGTCAAGTGTGGTATCTTTGAGCTTTCAAGTCTGCATATACACATCTTTAACTGTTTGTAAGCCGCTGTTACTTTGTGTAGTTCTTCCATAGGAAATGTATGTGAGTAACAGCTTCGGAAGCTAAGCGCGATCTTAATCCATACAGTATGGTGTATTTGTTGTGGAGTCTCACACTTAGTTTGTCGACGAGTCTCTTGCAGGCTGCGGTGTAGATGAGTCTGTGTAGCTCGGGGGTGTACTGGAGTAGAGTGTAGTCGAAATCAAACCCGTACACGTCGATGTGCTTCAGAGAGATCTCGCTGTTGGTGAAGACGGCTTCTGACGGTACATCTTGATGATTCAACTCAACTGAAATGCACACAAAAAGGACCAGATTTGCCCCTTTGCCCCTTGTACATGCTATAAACGTGTGTTAAAAGCAACAAAGTTGCCCGTGTATAATAGCAGTATCTTGTCTTTCACATCAATACAAGGTGTATAATTAATTGCCGGAATACAGGTGAAGGGGGCAGAAGCGGCAATTTGCAGTTGCACATGCAAGGGAACAAATTTAAAGTATGACAATTTGGCAAACTTTCGCTTACACAATTCTATAGCTAAGCATATTAACGTAGCGTATGGAAATGCTGTTCCATTTTACCTACCTGTCAGACTCTCCCTCTTTCTGTTGTATATCTCAATGAGAGCCGCTGGAGAGAGAGGACTCGTGTTGGTATCACTGGGAGATAGCTCAGGTCCAAGCGGGAGCGGGTGGCCATAGTGGCGGGGTCCCTTTTTTCCTGATTTTCTGCCAGTATCATGGAGTCCTCGTCGCTTGGAAAGATACCGAACGGAGATATTCGAGAGGGATTGACGATTTTGGAGGCTGGCTGCGGAGCCTGGTGACTGCAGGAGAGTAGGAACAATTCCTCCACTAGCTACTAGCAGTCTTTTCGTGACGATCATGGCTCTGTCGCTCGCTCTAGTAGAAGTTGCGTGCTGCTGCTCGTGGCAGGGCGTGGTCTCACGGCCTCGGCTTACGTGACAAGTGAAGTCGGCGCTGGAAAGGTTGCAGGGTGTGTTCGAGCAGAGAAAACAATCCAAGTAGTTCCGTACAACTGCAAACGAGGACAAAAGTAGGGAAGGCAACAAGGGAGCGTTGCACGACGTCCGACCCCCACAATGTGTGTTTGCGCATGCGCATAAAAATGAGAGGGCAGGGCTCTCTCTCCAGCTGAAAAATTCTCCTGCTGCCAGAGCGAAGAGAAAGACAAAAGAGGCTGGACTATACTTCGCTATGAGTGGAGGCAATGAGGCTGAATACCTGGTAGAAGAACTGGCTGACGCTAAGCTGCCACCAAAGGCAGAGGTCTTGGCCATCTTAGAGTCCCTGACCCTCTCGTTTCTGGGATCTCTCGCTCGAGGAGAGGACCCTTCATTACACCTGGTAAATTATGAGCATGAGGAAAGAGATTTACAGAGCCAGCTGAGCTTTTCATGTTTTAGGCAAAACAGAATTCATGCGTTTCTGGTATATATCATTTCAGACAAGTCGCAGTGGTAAGAATGTGGTGAGAGACGACCTTGGCCGCGTGCATCTCGGGAAAACGAAGACAGTAAAGAAATTGTTCTCCAGAGGTGGCACGGAGAGATTTGTGAAGAGTGAGAAACGTGTATACATAATTATACGTATGTTTAGCTAATTATACTGACTGTATTATAGTGGAACATCAACATGTTGGGGCCATGTAGACAGTACCCTTCATAGCTTAGTGAAGGTTTGGTCGCAAATGCAAATTGTTTTGGAGAAAAACTGGTCTCACGTCCCCACAAAGGTTTGTGGAAACAACCTTTTGTGGACAGCCTTGAAGTTCGTGCAAGTTTTCTTCTTCTGTAATACGGTGGTGGTCTTTTTTCAGAGATTAAAAAATACTATGAAAGCAACAGTCTTAATGAAATTGGTGCAGTGGAACAGTACAGAAAACCCTGTTAACCTTTGCCTAGCAACGTTAACGACTAGTTTCAGGCCACGGGGTGTGGCTTACTGCAAAGTAGGCCTAGACTAAGTAGGTGAAACCTTTGAATAAGGGACACCTTGCGAGGTAGAAAAGTGTCCTGCATTACTGTCTGGTGGAACCACAGTGTCCTTTACAGTGAGGTGTATTCAGAGGTTTCGTCGGTCTATATTCAGAGTGTCCATTACAAGATGTTAACATTGTGTGTCTCAGTCTGGCAGGTGCTGGAGTTGGTCCAGAGACTGCTGCAGGAAGACAAGATGGCCACCCAGAGAGAGGCCTACTACTGCCTGGTCAACCACTTCAAGGACCAGGCCGAGTTCAACAGTACACTGCAGGGTAATGCACAATGCAGTAGGACCTCTAGCTAATATGTACATGTGCTTTAACAGGGGTAAGCAATCTTATCACTTCATCTTGGCTATTACACATACAGTTGGATCTCCAAATGCTGTGAGCATGAAAATTAACTGTCCCATTAACTGGGGCGCTGTTTATGTACAGAGAGGTTCTTGAGTGTACCATTAGCTAGATTCTTCCTTTATACAGAGAGGTTTATCTATACATAGGGGAGAGAGAAAGGAGAGAAAACAGTCTTTGCATTATATACATACACAGATGTGGTGGCCCTCACTGGGTGTGCACGGACGGCTCTGGGCATTTGTGCCAGCAGTTCAGGAGCAGTGGCTGGACTACTCACCTGGCAGGTTTGAATAGCTACTGTGTATGACAGGTTTTTCGTGTTTGGAATTCAGAAAATGACTACATAACGTCTTGAGAGCGTGCTGAAAGTGGATGTTACAGTATATAGCCAACAGACTTTGAAATTGTGTATTATTTTAAAGGTATCCTCTCTTTCTTTCTCTCTGTCTCAGGACGAAGGAGGTGAACCAATTGATTGCTCAACAGGCACAAGTGGAAAGAGGGTAAATGTGTATGTGTCGCAGTCAACACCTGGTGACTTGCGACTTGCATGACAACCACACCAATACAAAGTCTAAAACCCTGCAGAGAGCTCTCGGTGTTATTAACATTACATCATCTTTACCACTGCAGATCCCAGGTGTTATCGAGGGAGTGAGGTTTGAGTGTCTCGGGGCACGCTACATCCTGATTGTCGAGAAAGATGCCGTCTTCACCTACCTCTGTGGCCAGAGAATCTGGGACACCCTACCCTGCGTGGTGGTGACCGGCTGCGGCTACCCTCCCCTCAGCGTGCGTGCAACGGTCAAAAAACTCTCTCATCAGTTCTCCCTCCCCGTCCTGGGTCTGTTTGACTATAACCCACACGGACTCCGCATCCTACTCACCTACAAATTCGGATCGCGGACCATGGGATTAGAGTCGCACGCTTTCGCAGTCGAGGAAATACGCTGGTTGGGAGTACACCACGGCGACATTTTCGACGCGGATGGAAAGTGTTTGATCGACGAAAGCGCTCTTCAGTCGTGGGGAGTGTCGGATCACAGAGTATTCAGAGGTGCACGGAGTCAAGTGGAAGCCATGGGTAACCCACACTACTCTAGGGAAGTTCAGCTCATGGAGAAGGCTGGAGTAAAGGCCGAGATAGAAGCTCTCAACACGCGAGGTTTTGACTCTCTTGAGCAGAAGATCATCCAGAAGATACTACGAAAACAGTTCTTCTAATACTACGTTTGACCTAAACCAGACCTACCAGTATAATATCACGGATTAATCACATGTATGGAGATGCATTACGTTGACTTAGTGTGCTTGTGTGTGGTGTGTGGGTTTATCATCGCACAAAGACATCCGTGTTTCTGTAACTCGACCTATCCCTATAGAGAGAATATAGACTACAGATTAGGAGCAAGAGATTCAGGGTGCAGTCCTCATGTACCTTAGACTGGCATCGTGTGCCTTGTACTCCATTATCGTCTTGATTGGTAGGGACATCACCCTCGTCATTGTATCCCTATGTCATACATTTTCAATGATACCTATGGCAACTATGTAACTTTATATTGGTATATGGCCACCCACCGAAATAGTATATTATTATAGGAAGTATTTAGCATTGCATGCAACGTGCTTTAGTTGAGTAGTAAAAAGATCCACCGTGTACCAGTGCCTCTAAGCATACAGTTTTATCACATGCCACGTACCAATGACAACGGAGAGATGGTGCACTCAAAAGTGAATAGAAAACGTAAGAGCATCAATCGCGAAAAGCCAACGATTTGCTATCTGAGGACAATGAGAAACTTGGAGGCTCTGGTGTACTGTTATGTCACGAATGTTACGAGCAAAACTGATTCTGTCACTAGTTGTATATCAGACCTGATTCGTGCGGTGATGCTGTTGTCGGAAGCAGTTCTGTTCCACAGAGATATGATGTCTTCGGTTGGTCTAATGGATATCACCACTCCGCATATCTCATCGCCTACTATGAACTGTTCCCCCAGTATTGCCAGCAGCTGATAGGAGATACAGAGAGGGACACAGGAAATTAATAGTTCATGCTATGTGATAGGTTGTAATTGTACAACCTCATACATACAGTACATCATCATTGTAACCAGGGTTTATACAGCTCTGTTTTTTCTTGAGTTGCCTGTTGACTTGCTTGTCCTTTGCCTAGCGGTCTCGTAAGGTACAAGTTCGATCATGCGTACCAGGCTTTCCCAGCATCTGGAGGAGATGCCCTTTTTGAGTCGTATCATCCACTTTCCACCGCTCTTGTTGGCATCATCCTGTGTAGAGCATTACATCACCTTTTTTACAACACGCTCCCACTCGCCAACACCACACAGTATTAACAACTCATTTCCTATGATTATAACTCACCTCCCACATGGGTTTGACTCCCTTCTTGAAGACATGGATGTCGCAGTGAGCTGGCAGCTCACATGGTCTTGCCAGATAGCAGTAATGAGCCCAGAAACCCTCCACCTGGTGTGCACCAATTGGCATTATGCATACAAGCATATGTTCCACAACAACACACAACTGGGACACAATAAGTTTACATTAGGTATGTCTACTCTTCATTATTGCTTGCTTCGCTTTCTCCGTAGGTTAAGGAATTTCCTTCCGTGCTTACCAATCACGTGTCCTTAATTGAGCTGTTCTAGGGGAAACGGAGGTGTACTAATTTCGGAGGGTTTCCTTAGAGTTCTACGGGGCAGTAAGATCTGACGGATTTCATATATCCTCTGAGAATGAAAATGGGTCCTGATTAAAGGGGTGTCTTCATTATTTAGTGACATACTTAGACAGGGGGTCTACTGTATTACCCACTGTGCAGAAAGATCCGACAAATTTTATATTCTCCTCGTAGCTTGAGGAGGTGGAGACAGAGCCTCGAGTCCGCTGAGTGAACCACAGGGAGTAGGCATACTCCAGTTTGTTCTCCCCGGGAGAAGCCACCGGGTCAGGAAGATCTGCAATGTCCTGTATAGAGACATACGTAGTGTCACGCTTGCTACATAAAGCCTACGGGTTTACCTTGGCACTGAGAACCTTCTGTTTAGCTAAAACCACGTCTAGATCTTCTAATTCCCCCATCTGGTCCATTTTGGGGAGGCGGTAATACACCACCGCGATGCTGAGACTGACGGCGGTCGTTAATTAGAACCGCCCGGGTGCGCTTTGATTAGAAAAGCAGCGCACGTGTAAGTAAGGGACATGTTTTGCAGAGGGTGCCGCAATCTATGGAGCGTTTCTTCTGTCCAACGTTCTATTAGACGACTACCACCTCCACCAGTAACAAAGTGCAGGTCTATCTCGTGCCTTCCAGCGGTCTGGAGCGAACCGCGGACGTCGACGGGTGAAGGAGACAAAGTACTGAATCTCGACACTGTTCCCAGCTGGTCAGTGGACCCGCGGACTCAGGAGTGGAGACCTGGCAGCAACTGGAACTACGACAAGGAGCTCTTCGCACTAGCCCGTCGACTGGGGCACGACCTGGCAGACCTGCCTCGACTGCAAACGGCTCTCACTCACCGCTCGGCGCTTACCCGTCAACCAGCACAGGGGGAAGAGGGGCAGGGTGCGCCAGATGTCCCCCCGGAGCACAACAGCAGGCTCTCCTTCCTGGGGAAAACCCTGGTCCAATACTTCGTCACAGAGCACCTTCTAAAAGTGTACCCAAAGATGGAGGCCGACAGCCTTGGAGACATCGCAAAGTTTCTTTTGAACGACCCAGCATTGGCCAAATGTACAGATCATCTCGGTATAACTGACCTGATCGTCTCGCAAAAGAGACTAGACGACCCAAGCAAGCAGAAGATAATCGTGCGTGCTCTTCTGGCGACTGTGGCCTGCCTTCATCTCGACAAAGGGCCGAGTGCAGCCAGGAAATTTGTAACTGAATTCATCACCTCCAAAATGGCAGGGGTTGACCTCCATGAGGTGATAAAGCTCCAGCACCCGCGGCACATTTTGCGGAGCATACTGTCAAGTCTTGGCATGCCGAGGGCAGAGTCTCGACTTCTGAAAGAAACCGGACGAGCCACGCATTTTCCTACGTTTGTGGTGGGTGTCTATTCCGGGGAGAGGTTGCTGGGGGAGGGGTGTGGTACGTCGCTGAAGAGGGCAGAGAGAGAAGCGATAGTGGCGGCACTTCATAAACATTTTGCCACCCAGCTGGCCGCAGTCTCTGTCCCTTTGAAGGACTATGATCGAGAGGGGGATATTGATTTCTTTCAACCTAGCAGCAACGAAGATGATAAAGCAGAGGACTAGTCTGTAGATTTATGTATTACATCAGTGTATGTTACAGTATTGTGGTCGTCATGTTTACATGCATACATTCCACGATCCGTTGGGGTCAAAGGTTGACCACATGCAAAAGCATGCATATGGAACGCGAGCATCAAAGAGAGAGATGACCGAAGGAGGAAGAGAGAGAATGGCCCTGCCGTATCTCGACAGCGAAGGCTGGGAGGAGATGCAACAGTTCTGCCGTCTATTCCTAAGCGTGGAGTCCCTGAACACGTTCGGGGAGCTCATTGCCTCGAATACTCGCGAGGACTCGGTGTTTCGAGCGAAGTTCGAGCGGCTGTCTGGCCTGGCCGTGTTTCTGAAGCGGTACTGCAGTGACGAAGAAAGGCATGCGTTCTTCGGTAGCACACTGAAGTTTATCGCCTCTTCTGCCAGCTCCTGAGGGAACGCTTACCTAAAACTGGAATTCCGCGTCTGCAAGCACAAGAGAGTGAGCTTGCGCTCCTGGTCATGCTACTCATTTTACTTCCTCTCTCCTCCCTCTCTTCCTCCTTCCCCCTCTCTCCCACTTTGTTTTCTTTATTTGACCTCTAAAAAGATGCTTGTGTTGGTCTTGGAAGACGTCTAGTTGTGTCTCTTCTCGCCAGCGCCTTTCTCTGTGGACTGCCTGAGCCCCGAGAACAGCGAAATGGAGGAGATCAACAGAAAGATTTTCCATTCTCATTTGCCAATTTCTACCATCAACTTTGTACTGAAACTGACAAATCAGGGTAAGAGGTTTCTTACATGAATCACAGTGCACCACAGAATACCAATACACAAGGTCCACGGCAGCCTATCTGCACTGCTGTCTGGCCTACTTCAGTTCTCTGGACAAGTGGAGGACGTCCCTGGATAAGACCATTACCTTCCGACGACAGGTGAGAGAGTTTTAGACTGTGTTACTATTTGTATAAGGGTAGCCAGTTTTAACCACAGGGTATAATGCTTTACATACATATATATGAAGATTTTTCAACCGTAAAAAGTATTGACACTAAAATATTCGGCCCCAAGTGTGTTTTATATACAAACTGAAAAAAGCGTGAATTTGCTACATTTATGATTGACGAATTCTTTGAAGCAGTAAAAAACATCGGTGTTTCTTCTGTAGCACTGTGTTATATATGTGTATATCGTGTGCCTTTGACGATGCTATCTCCTGCTAGGGTCTTCCATTGGGTGAGGTGCCGTCTCTCAGAGTATGGCAGGCTTGCCAGCTCCCTCTGTGTGCTGTCAGCATTGAAAACTATGGGGACCCTGGGAATCTGCTGGTAAAACAACAGATGAGGTCAACTGCCGTGCGTGGCGTGCTAAAACCAAAGCTTTGGCGAAGAATACTCTTGCAATTTCACGGATTACATCCATTTGCTTTTGAGATAATGGTGTGGTATATGCCTGCTGAGCTGTCCTCGCAGTAGAAAGGGTGTGCAAAGTTTCATTGGTTCAAGCCCCACCCTGGGAACCTCTTGGGTGTCGTTTAATAGTGCCTTGCTTTTCGTATTTCACTTGCGTCCTCTGGTTTCTTTTCAGGCTGACATACCCACCTCCCATCTGTCGGTGGAGGGACTCTACCTGGGGGACCATGCCCACCACTGCATGTATCCCGAGCTGCTCGTTTCCAGTCTCGTTCTGGAACCACTCCAGGACAATGAGACCCTGTTGATCAAGGTGAGTGTGGGGAACTTTGCAGGGAAGGCAACGCATCATAGAGGGGGCATGTGTTGATCTGTACTAGATAGTCATTATAGTGATTAGGGGAGAGATTTGTCGTTCTGCTTCTTGCCCCACCTTCCTTTACCCTTCATTGCTTAGTCTGTGTCATACATTTCTACCAAGAGGTTAAAGTGGGGAAGACCAGGTTTTGTCCGGGAGGAGTAGCTCAGTCGGTAGCACACTGGACTTCCAATTACAATGTCTCCCGACATAAGTTGGTACTTTGTCTCCTGTCATGAATGTGTTTAGCACACAAGCAGAAAGACATGTACATCTTTAACCCTTAGCCAGCCACAGGCATAATTATGTATACGCCCAGAGAGCCTCCATAAGTCCATAAGAATTTATATATGGCTATAATACTAGGCATTAATATGTTATACATCAATTTCTGCTTATGAAATACCCATGGTGTCCAAAGGGTTAGTTACCCCGAACTAATGCGAAGAGTTCTTCTGTGTGTTGTACATACATACATGTATGTATATCTCTGTACAGGGAGTGGAGAGGTTTGTGGTAAGTAGTGAAGACAGTCATGACTATGTCGGGAAAAGTGGAGATGTAAGTTAGTCTGTAAGTCTGTCTGTCTGCCCTTCATTCAGTCACCATTAAGTACTGCAATCTTGTAATCTTGTTCCAATTTGCTGATGTAAATGACTTGTGTATAGTACTTGACATTGATTTTACTGTATGTCTATGGCCCTTATTATGGTATTTGCCTATATTACTTTGTATTCCAATTTGCATGTCTTGCTGGCTAGTCAATCGTCAATTGCCATTGATGCTACAACGTCTATGGTCTTTTTCTGTGGTAGTGCTTTTGACCTCTGTTACTCTTGTCTCTCACAGTTAGATCCTTATGGAAATTTCCCCACTAGCCTTGTGGCTATTGGTCCAGTTCAGTTCACCGACCCCCTCTCACAAGACCAGCAGTACTCCACTCAGTACCTCCTCAGACAAGTCAACCAGACCTTCACCGGGTGCCTCTGTGTCCCACGAGACTGGAGACAAGGAGGCAGAGGAGATTGCCTGTCGCTACGTCCGAGAAGACTCCGAGCAAGTCGTCTACTGCAATAGCCGCTCTTCGAATCTGTCGCATATCCTTCCGGAATCTTCCACGGCAGTAGCCCCAGCTCCTCGTGGCTTCCCTGATGGCATTGAGATTTCCGACGGCATTGCTGAGTCGTTGCCAGTTACAAACTCGAGCGTTGTGAAAGCAGAGAGTGTTACGAAGCAATCGATTCAAATCGATAGTCTCGTCGGTTCCATTATCAAGTCTGGCGTTGAGAAGGCAGCAGCCAGTGGTGGGCGTGGTGAAACCGGTAGCAGCGAAAAGAGGGACTGGAGAATGGACAACTTTGCCAATTATTTATCTGGGTCCATCCTCTCGAGTGTTCTATCAAAGAAACCTTGCCAAACGGTTTCTGAAGCCAAAGACACCGATACGGAACCTTGCAATTTACAACTCACAGAGGAAGTCACTGCACAACTGGTGACCACTCGTACCGCCGATATACTGTCCCGTAGCATAATAGCGGACGTCCTATCGGCGGATCGGACAGTCCCAAGTCCGCCTCTCCCTACCTCACCTCAAACCGTTGGCCACCGACAAGCCCAGCTATCGAGTGGCGGGTCCATTCGTACGCCGACAAAATGGCCGACAACGTCCTCTCCAGCATTTTCTCAGGCCCTGAGGCTCCTCAGGCTGTTGTGAAAAAGGCGATTGAAAGTGGACAGAGCTCGCAGTCATCCAGTGTCACTGGACAGACTATAACGCTTCACGAGTTCACCGACGATCTTGTTGAAGGCGTCATGAGAGAAGGGTTACTGATTGCTCGTCTTCAAGCGCGGGCTACAGGGAGGGAGTCAGATTTTGTGGGGTGTGAGGGTGGGAAGGAGGGAGGTTTGGAGGTGGGGGGAGAAGCGGGGAACTCTGTGCGAGGTGCTAGTGAGGTTGCCGAGTTGCTGGTGTCTCGGTTGATTCAAAACGTTTTGGAAGATGCCCGGAAGTCGAGGAAAGAAGAGACAGTTGGCGAGAGGGACAAGAACGGAGGACTCCGCCCCTTTTCCTGGGTGAGGGGTGGAGCCTCGAGGACATCCGAGAGTCCAATGAGGTCATCAGAGAGTCCGATGATGTCATCTCTAAAAGCAGTTCTCCTTCGCCAGACCCTAGAGAAACCGAAACAGCCAAATCTGCCGCACGATTCCGAGACACACGATATTGAGCAGTCCACGTCAAGTTCTCTACTTCATCTCACTGCTCCCAGTTCACGCATGAGCTATGCTTGGTCCGTTGCCTCGACGAGGGACGAGGGTTCGCGACCCGTGTCACCGAGTGATCTGGACCGCCTGGCACTCAGCTTTGTGTGCAACATCGAGGAATACTGTAGCATGTTTGCCGAGCTGGTCATCCGTGGAGCCATCGCACAAGTCACGGGCAACAAGAAGGTAACTGTTGAGTGTAGTACTGCAAAGGCACACAGTAAGTCACATTCCTCTCCTTGTGGGCATGCATACGTAATGCAAAGTGAGTGGTAATATGTAACTGGCACAGGTGTGTGTCCTTATCGCTTAACACTTAACCAGCCACAGACACATAAATGTGTCCAGAGCCTCCATAAGTCCATAAGAATTTATGTAGTACTACTAATACTTTATACATCAATTACTGCTTGGAGATACCCATGGCGTCCAAAGGGTTAAATTGCTCACTTCAACCTATATACATAGCCCCCTAACCCTTATGCCTTTTATGAGTAGCCTCCTAGCAATCATATACCCTTACCCCTGGTGGACGAACCTTTCGTGGGTTGATTCAAAAGTTCCCCTCACAAAAACGTTTATACAGAGATAATTTTGCTGGTGGTCAACAAATAGAAAAGGTTTCTCCCTAATCCTCATGACTGGTGGGCAAACCTTAGTTCAAATGTCCCGCTCACAAAAATTTAGAGATTTCTTTGCGAGTGGTCAACAAACAGCAAAGATCTCTCCCTCAAAGATTTCCCACACAACTTCATGTTTTTACATGCTGTGTATGTGTCCCTCTCTCACCCTGTAGTACATGTGTCATGTCCCAGTGAAGTCTTACCACAGTTCCCGTGAGTCCCTCTCTGTCGCGAGTGGCGATTTGAGAATGTCGGTCCCGTCGGTCCGCCTCCCACCCTCCCTCGGAGAGGTGGAGGGAGAGAGTCACACGTTAACGCCTTCCAGACTGGACACCTTCCTCAGCAATCTGAGTGAAGCCGAGCCTGTCAGCGGAGATGTGGAGGAGGGAGAGGGAGGGTTCCAGTTGAGGTCAACTGCTGTTGATCAAGGTCTGTTACCCACTAAACATCCATCCTTACCTAGAGCTCTCGCCTAGGCAGCAGAATGTCGTCGGTTCGAATCCCACCTAGGGCAGCTCTTCTGAGCTGTCCTGGGTGTATAGTTCACTTGTTTGTTGTGCCTTGTGCCTTTCTACCTCGTATAGTTTACACATCCATACTTGAAAAGAACGTGGCAGTATAAGGGCTAAGGGCTTTAGAAATGTTACTAAAAATGGAACTCAATTGCATTCTTTCACCGTGCCCCTATGGTTTTGTTCTATCTTAACATTTCTAAATATATTATGCTGCAACATTTCCTCTAACACACAACACTGCAGCTCTACTGAGAAAGGTTGCCACTGGCAACTGGGGGTGTGGCAAGTTGGGGGGAGATCCCCAGCTGAAGTCAATGTTGCAGTGGGCAGCTGTGTCGGCCTCTGGTCGCTCTGAGATGATCTACTTCCCTAGCCAAGACCAGAGAATGAAAGAGGTTGGTTCTAAAAACCTTCTAGTATATTATATAGCCACTACTAAAGTTGGCCTACACATGCCAGTGAAATTTCGTTAGCTGCTTGACTTATTTGCTGCCTATTTGTGACATTGAAAATGCTTGTAATACACACTTTGAATAGGATGCCTTATGACAGAGGCACTTGTTTCAATCCAGTGCATGTGTACAATTCATTAATTTGGACACTCCACTTCTTTAATTGTCTCCATTATTATGATAGTATGCAGTATTAAGCCTTCCCCACACAAGTGTTGGGTGTGGTCTGATGGTTAAGGACTCACCCACTTGATCGTGAGGTCCCGGGTTCGATCCCTGTTTGTGTGGTGTTTTTTATAATGATGTAATACGAGTGTTGATATAAGAGGAACGTTTTTTCATCAGCTCTCGTGGCCAGCCCGAGTGGCTAAGTGGTTAGAGACGTGGGGACTGACACCATAGGTGCCCGGTTCGAATCTCGATCCCGCACTAAAGTGTCAGGTGGTCCAGAGCATTGGCTGGGAACAGCTCTGGTTCCTCCCCTTACCCATGAATCTACCACTGACCCATGTTTCTCAAAGGGCAGCGTACAGTTCGGCATAGCACTGCGTCCGTAGACGTCTGTCTGGAGAGATGGAGGGCTGGCCCAATATATATATATTTTTTTCAACCTTAAAATTTATGTGGTAAACAAACAATCCATGGATAGTTTGAAAATAGCCTCCCCCTTGACCTTCAGTTTTTTTTCTGCATGGCTAGTTAGTATTAAGAAGCATCAACGTAACTTGTTCAAATTGTCCTATATTTTGGTGTGTATATCTCACCTACTCATTAAAGTGCTTTCATTAACTAGGGAGTAAATCGAATAAATCCACAATGCATAGCCCGGCCCATAAATTTGCGGTGCCACACGTTTGTATCGGTTTGAAGTTTCCAGTGCACCGAGGGTTTGCACTTCAGAGTGATTTTCATTTCACGATGTAGCTGGTGAATGTGATAGCTCACATCCGAGCCAAGCAGTGGAAAGTGGGTCAACTGGTCTCGGCACTGGTGGACTACTGCCATCTCAGCTCAGAAGACAGAAATAGCAAGCAACTCTTCTCATTTCTTCTGCACAATTAATCGTGGTGGCTAATCATAAGTGCCACAACCTGACTAACTGCTGGATTGTAGCATACATATAATATTTCGCTGTCAATTGTTTAACCACTTAACATCAATCATTAGTCATGTCATTCTTTCAATGCTGTGAAAAAATCAAGAATCAAATTTGGGAAATGAAAAAAGAAAAAAATCAGTCTTCAAGGGGTGGAGGGGTTCTACAGTCCAAGTGAAATGTTGAAGGGGTTTTTGCAGTGCCGACACAGACAGTTCTTGCAAGAAATGCTTTTCACAAAGCACGGACACTTTCCACGGGCACATATCCGATCGAAAGTCTGCGGGTTATTCGTTCCACAGCGACACCTCCAGTTTCCGGGGGTCATGGGGGACCGCTTTTTCTTTTTGACGGGGGTTGGGACGGTGGGGGACAGATCCTCCGAACTGCATGGTGCCATGGATAGTTTTGCTGGTGGGGGCGTGTCATCGTGTGCAGAGTGTTTCGTCTTCCGTGGTTGACTGGTGTGTGGGTTACTAAGATATGGAGACTTGTATTTCCGTCGCAGAAGCTTGTACTTTGCTCTCGGTGTTAGTGCTGTTCGCGAGCGGAGAGGGACCCCCCGTGGGGTTTTCTTTCCGGTTGTCGGCAGTTTCGTGGGGTCCGGTAGCTTTGGTCTCAGAACCTGAGCAAAGTTTGGGAGACAGGAGGAGTGCGGACGGTGGGGAGGAGGGAGAAGGGCGGCGGACGGGAGATCTTGACTAAGAGTGTAGACAAAGCTGGTTGAGGAAATGAACTGGTGGTCGATGCAATCATCTGTGACCTCCGGAGTGTCCTCTGCGCGGGGCAGAGTTGCTTGCTTCAATCGGAGGAGTTTCAGAGAGAAGAAAAGCTTCATTGCACCTCTGTGGGATGCAGGCCGTGAAGATACGAAATCGACACTACCGTGGAACATGACTGATGGAATTTGGACGATTTTGGCTCTCTTCCACTTTCTTGACAGCGGGAGAGTTGCCTGGTTGGAATGTCCCAATCTGCTCTTTCCCTTTACATCCTCCACTGCCTCTCCATCCCTTCTCTTCCCTTTAGTGTGAGATTGTCGTGCGGATCTGCTGAGGAGGGGAGAAGGCGCGGTTCCTGTCACATCAATAGGTCCCTCTTCGTCCTGCGACAGAGTATTATTCTCTACTATGGATGCAGAACTGGGGCCAGGGAGGGATTGTGTATGGTTGCCAACTGAAGACGGAGTTTGCTCTTTTTTGAGGGTGGGTGGGTCGGGAGGAGGTTTGGGGTTAAGGTATTTTTGCGGTGGAAGAACGAAAAGCACAGTCCGCGAAACCTTAACCCCATTTACAACCTCGGATAGGATTTCAGTCACGGGGTTAAATCCAACCGGAATCTCCTTGCCTTTGGCCAACACAAACTCTCCCTTGTGTAGCTTGGCCGATGGATTGCCAGCAATGTAGTCGGCTAACACGTGGCACATGTGGCGATAGCATTTGACTACCAGTCTGATTTGGTTTTCTGATACTAGCCCCGTTCGCTCCTTACACTGCCGACACTGTATCTTGAGCAGAGGAGTCCCCAGTTGGCACTTGGCGCAGTAGCAATGACCGCACGACAGAGAGATCATTGCTTCTTCCAGGAGACCGGCGCATGCGCAGCAGGTCAGTAGCTGGCGAATGAAGGGGAGTAGTTGGACAAGAGGTGGTAGCGGCTCGTCCCGAGGAGGTTTCACTCCCCAACACTCATACAGGACGACGCTCCACGCTTCTGCGTAGGCTTCGGTCGCCCTCGCGGCCATGCTGCAGCTCTTGGGGAGCGGCATAGCGCCGAACCTTCGTTCTTTTCTTCGTCTCCTCGACCGTCTGTGAATAATATGGTTGGAAGAGGGTTAAAACGTCAACGTCACTACTACGACTTTGACCTCTGGCATGCACTTTTGAACCCCGGAATCCGGAAAGCTGCAGTACAGAAGGCCGATCATGAGCTCCCTGAGCATCGCTGGACGTCTGTTTGCAGGGATTTCCTTTCGTCAGCCGCCCCGCGCAGCTCTCGCGTGGCGGGCACGGCGTTTCTACTGCCCCAGGGGCTCCCAGTTGCCCGTGGTTGAGGAGAAAAGACGTCGAGCAGTGCTTGGAGGCGGGGA
This sequence comes from Geodia barretti, assembly GCA_030341885.1. Classification (NCBI taxonomy): domain Eukaryota; kingdom Metazoa; phylum Porifera; class Demospongiae; order Tetractinellida; family Geodiidae; genus Geodia; species Geodia barretti. The sequence goes on from CASHTH010001513.1 coordinate 64,537, forward strand.
AAAAAGACTGGAGAAGCAACACAAAAGTGTAGGCAGCGTTCTAGCCAGCATGCAATTGAAGGAGGGGGGCTGACTCACTGTTTTCCACATATGTATCCCCAAACACCCGTGAAGAATTAGGGGGGACAATGAAAGGAGCATCCCCTTTCGTTCCTGCTTTAGCTTAAACCACGTGTACATACATCTAGTGAGATCCATGCCGAATCATTTGCAAACGACTCTCCGCCCAATTCTCCATAGGGACGACTGACTTCGAGGGAGCGTGTGGGACTTCTTCTCGACCCTGGTTCGTTCAGAGAGTACGATGCCTTTGTCGAGCACACCTGTACTGACTTCGGGATGGACAGTCCAAAAAACAAGGTCCCTACTGAACAAGGGACCCTTGGGGGCATCGAAATAATCCTTTATTTATTTGGAAGCATCCAAAATACACTCCTGTAATATTATGCTGGGGCAAAGCCAGTGTCCTTTGTAGAGGTGTGTCATTATTTCACTGTAATTGTTTTTATCCAATGATATTCATTGGCTCCCTCAGATTCCAGGCGATGGAGTGGTGACAGGACATGGGACCATCAATGGCAGACCGGTTTTCTTTTTCAGTCAAGTGAGCCGCACTTCCTCCTTCTGAAAAAATTTCATGCTTTTTAAAAAACCTTCAGTGGACCCCTTATCAGGACAATGGGACAGAAGAAAGTGTTCATTATTAGTGTGGTGTCCTTTGAATACTGTCCCTGGGGAAAGAGAATAGTGCCCTAGAATTCTTTGAGGTGTCCTCTTTTCAGCAGTGTCGTAGAGAGGGGTTCCACTGTACCTACGTAGGTAGTTAGGCCACATAATTTTTTCCTTCCCTCCACAGGACTTCACTGTCTTTGGCGGGAGCTTATCCAGCATGCATGCAAAGAAAATCTGCAAGGTGGGTTTGCAGACAACCAGAATCGCCTATCTCAGTGGTGGCAGGGATTCTCATTATGTTAGCAAAATGGCCAATAGCCAATGGTTAAATACAAAAGTGTGCAAGAATCAGCTGCTGTCAGTATGACAATTTACACACATATACCTACGTTTTTTTCCATTTTGCCTCATTGTTTGCATATTATAACTGAAACTATGGCCACATTGGCTGATGTATCCCTGAAACAGTATGATATTATCCACCATATAGATAATGGACAGGGCGGCAGAGGTAGGGGCTCCAGTGATAGGTCTCAATGACTCTGGTGGAGCTAGGATCCAAGAGGGTGTGGATTCCCTCGCCGGATATGCTGACATCTTCCTGGTGAGATTTTAGAAAGCTAGCCATTTTCTGTGGTGAAAATATGGAGTACATATATAGCACTTTTTAGAGCGTTATTTGAAGACCTTTGCTAGTGCATGTTGGAGCTTATGCACACAGTTAGGGAGCATTGATATTGGGTAAATGGACTGAACTCCCATAATTTCTGTGGAGTAAAAGAGAATAGTATGTCTGCGATTTAGCACTGTGCTTTTTTCCTCAGAGGAATGTCATGTTCTCAGGCGTGATTCCCCAGCTCTCCCTCGTCATGGGTCCTTGTGCCGGTCAGCCACACTTTCACTTTCATTTCCTACATTGGCATCACCTCAATAAACTCTTAGGGGCCTAAATTTTGCGTGTAATTCCATGCATAATACACAATATTACAATGAACATTTTAGGCTACCCTGCACGTTAGTGCGACTAATTTAGAGGGTAGGGTGGTATTGTACTGATAGGCCTAAGGTCCAGGGTTTGAATTGTACTCTGACCTCAGGTGGAGCTGTCTACTCTCCAGCCATGACTGACTTCACCTTCATGGTGAAGGTATGTAAACCACACCCACCATTTTACTTCCGTCTATTATCTACCACCCAACCGGGCAACTCTTTCACTTTAGAACACCTCCTACATGTTTGTGACTGGACCAAAGGTAGTCGAGGTGAGCAGCCCACCCACACTCCATGCATCTACGTACTTTAAACCCTATCTATTTTCTTTCTACGTAAGCATGAGCTGTCAGTTAATTATCTACTTAAACACATGAATTTCACTTGGACATGTTGTATTATGTGACTCATAACTTTGTTGCGTGAGACTTTATTTCCCACACGTGTATATATCCTGGTTGTACGTAGGAAGTGACAATGGAGAAAGTGACAGAGTTGGAGTTGGGAGGTGCCATGGTCCACACCAAGAAATCAGGTATAACGGGAGAAATCTTTCACAGAAATCTTGTTTGTGTATTGAATACAATACTGAGCAAGCAAGGCCATGGAGTAGGTATATATGGCCTTGTTAAGCACTTGCACATATGTACTTTTGCACTTATGCCTATATGAGATTTTAACCTGTAGGTACGAGGAACCAACAAAGTGTGCTTGCTCCTGTGTACTGTTAAACTTAGTACAGTCATATGTGACTGTAGCACTATTGCACTCCCTTGTTTCAGGAGTGGCACACAGAGCGTTTGAGAACGACATGCATGCTCTCTACGAAATGAGACAGCTGTTTGACTTCCTACCACTCAGCAACAAAGACCCCGTGCCCATACGCTTCACTGAAGACCCAAAGTATGTCAGAATGACATTTACGGTAAAACACCTTGGCTTTACTTATGTAAGTATGGTAAAACCACAAATATGCAACACATGACATGA
>CASHTH010001514.1:0-13731 GCA_030341885.1 Geodia barretti
CTTGTTTTAGGCACGAGTACTTAATGCTCATGTGTCTTATCTTTACTTCCTCATGACACCTCTTCTGCACAACAACAGGAGAGTAAGTTCTCGTGTTTTAGTGACGAGCACTTAATGCTTGCACGTGTCTCTCTTACGTCCTCCACGACACTCTTATCTGACCCCACAACAACAGTGAAGTAGTTCTCTTGTTTTAGGCTACGAGTACTGAATGCTCTGCGTGTCTCTCTTTACTTCCTCACGAACACCTCTACCTGCACAACAGCACGAATGTAAGTTCTCTTGTTGTAGTGACGAGTACTTCAATGCTTGCAGTCTCTCTTTACTTTCCTCCACGACACTCCACCTGCACAACAACAGGAGGTAAGTTCTCTTGTTTTAGTGCATGAGTGACTTAATGGCTCGCGTGTGCTCTCTTACTGCCTCCATGGCGACCTCTACCTGCACAACACAGTTGTAAGTTCTCTTGTTTAGGCACGGCACTGAATGCGTGCGCGTGTCTCTCCTTACTCGTCCTCCACGACACCTCTACCTGCACACACACCAGATGTAGTTCTCTTGTTTTAGGCATGAGTACTTAATGCCTCACGTGTCTCTCTTTACTTCCTCCACGACACCTACCTGCACAACAACAGAGCAGTAAGTTCTCTGTTTTAGGAGAGTCCTTAATGCTTACATGTGTCTCTCTTTACTTCCTCCACGGCACCACTACCTGCACAACAACAGACTGTAAGTTCTCTTGTTTTAGGCACGAGTACTTAATGCTCATGTGTCTCTCTTTACTTCCTCCACGACACCACTACCTGCACAACAACAGCATGTAAGTTCTCTTGTTTTAGGCACGAGTCCTTAATGTTCATGTGTCTCTCTTTACTTCCTCCACGACACCTCTACCCGCACAACAACAGGAAGTAAGTTCTCTTGTTTTAGGCACGAGTACTTAATGCTCATGTGTCTCTCTTTACTTCCTCCACGGCACCACTACCTGCACAACAACAGAGAGTAAGTTTTCTTGTTTTAGGCACGAGTACTTAATGCTTACGTGTCTCTCTTTATTTCCTCCACGACACCTCTACCTGCACAACAACAGTTGGTAAGTTCTCTTGTTTTAGGCACGAGTACTTAATACTCATGTGTCTCTCTTTACTTCCTCCACGACACTCTACCTGCACAACAACAGACTGTAAGTTCTCTTGTTTTAGGCATGAGTACTTAATGCTCACGTGTCTCTCTTTACTTCCTCCATGACACCTCTACCTGCACAACAACAGGAGGTAAGTTCTCTTGTTTTAGGCACGAGTACTTAATGCTCACGTGTCTCTCTTTACTTCCTCCATGACACCTCTACCTGCACAACAACAGGAGTAAGTTCTCTTGTTTTAGGCACGAGTACTTAATGCTCACGTGTCTCTCTTTACTTCCTCCACGACACCTCTACCTGCACAACAACAGAGAGTAAGTTTCTTGTTTTAGGCATGAGTACTTAATGCTCACGTGTCTCTCTTTACTTCCTCCATGACACCTCTACCTGCACAACAACAGGAAGTAAGTTCTCTTGTTTTAGGCACGAGTACTTAATGCTCACGTGTCTCTCTTTACTTCCTCCACGTTACCTCTACCTGCACAATAACAGAAAGTAAGTTTTCTTGTTTTAGGCATGAGTACCTAATGCTTACGTTTCTCTCTTTACTTCCTCCACGACACCTCTACCTGCACAACAACAGTTGGTAAGTTCTCTTGTTTTAGGCATGAGTACCTAATGCTTACGTTTCTCTCTTTACTTCCTCCATGACACTTCTACCTGCACAACAACAGTTGGTAAGTTCTCTTGTTTTAGGCATGAGTACTTAATGCTCATGTGTCTCTCTTTACTTCCTCTACGACACCTCTACCCGCACAGCAACAGAAAGTAAGTGCCTTGTTCGTTACTTCCCACAATGAAAAGCATGTTGGTTGTTATTGTTGATGTTTACGCGTGCTCATTAAGCACCGTATTGATGGCCAGTCCTAGCTGCACGGTCTAACGTATTTTAGTGCAGGTATGTTTTGTGTTCACTCAGTGTAAATTGTAGGCAGACTAGTATTGCTGAGTTACATTCATAGTATGTGTTTTCCTTTGCATGCAACAGTGAGTGTGGCCAATGCTGGTTATGTTTATAAACATTACCATGGCATTAGGCATGAGCATGACACGAATGCACAAGAAAAATAGTTACTACTTTGTAGATTTAGTTTGGCATTTTTTATTTGCAGAGACTGGAAGGTAAAAAAAGAAGTAACTTCTGTACATAATTTGTAAGTGTATTCTACTGTATGTGAAATAATCAAAACACTGCCTTTTCCCCATGATATTATCTGACTCCATTTCAAATTTCCATCCCTATAATAATTGCGATGCTTACTTTTGTTCCTTATTATTGTATGCGATACATTTGCAGAAATATTCCTCGTATTGTTTTGCAAATGAACAAGCTGTGCCTTCATTTTGCCGGTTTCTGTTTTATAATACTTTGGGCTTTAATAAGTTTGGTTCACAATACGATGCTAGACTTTCATTTTGTTTCCTACAGTTTTAATGTAATTTTGTCAACAGCGCAGCTCACTGACAAACGAAATGGAAGTCTAAAGTCTATTCGCGTTCACCTTGCCGGTAGGAAATCTGCCGTAATGTAGCTAGACAGCGACCGATTTCGAAATTTCAAAGCGCAGCGTGGTTGTAGTTGAGCGTAGGTTCTATTTATCTGCTTTGCGAGCGCGTCCAACACCCACTCACGTACTTAACTGTAAGCAAAGTACGCGACGTTCCTTTGACCACGAAAATGCAATCACGCGGGTCCAATGTGCGCACTTTGTGCGCGAGCAAGAATCCTCTCTCCCCGCCGCTACTGCGGGAGCCCAGACCAAGGAAAAGGCAAGAATGAGAGGTTTGTTGTTTAAATAAACCGTCTTTACTAGAAAAACTCACGGAACCACAACGTATTCAACGCACGCGCGGCATAGCGTACATCCACCGCCCACAAATATTCGCGATATTTCAATTATGACGCAACCGTGCGTAAACAGTTTTGACTAGTGCACTTCCGGCGGCAAGATGAACGCGAATAGACTTTAGCGTCGTATTGTGAATTGTGAACCAGGCTTTACTCTGTTAAAATCGATGTGAAAATGCTGGCTCTTTGTATTGATAGATGACTATGCTGAGGCTCTTAGTAAAGGCGCTGTTCCTGGTGCTTATGTGCGGTTAATGTTCCTGGGGGCAGGGGGTTCGGGGAAGAGCAGCTTACTCGATAGCCTTATGAATGTTCCATTAAGAATGGCAGAAACCACAGCTGTAGCTGACACACGCACTGTGTCATTTCAGTGGATCAAAGCAGCAGATAGTTGTGAGGAGGCTTGGAAAGAGCATACTAGTTCTGACGAGGCTACAAGTTTAGCAGCTCATTCTCATAGTCTCGCTCTGAAAAAGAGGAGAGGAGAGGAAGAAGCAGGGTCCTATATAGATAAATGGCCTTTGGCTGCTGTCGTTTTTAGCCTTGGTTTGGCTGCTGGTGCAGTTGCTTATATAAAGCATCAAGGTAGTGGAAAACAAGTTAGTCGTGAGCATAGGGAGAAGGTATCAGCAATAGCCAGCACTGCCTATAATGAAATTATCAAAGAAGCAATGCAACATAGTGAACAACAACAGGGGAAACATAATCCAGATGTTGTAATGCACATATGGGACTGTGGGGGGCAGCCCGTATTTCTTGATATTCTTGCTGCATTTCTTACCCCTCGCACAATGTTTCTTCTTCTTTTTGATGCTTCCTCTAATCTTGAGGAAATGTACCAAGAAAAATGGCACCACAATGGTAAACCTATTATGGGAAGGGAGCAAAATATCACACACTTGCAGCTATTGATACAATGGTTGCAACTAATCCATTCTTCCCTTATTGAAAAGAAAGAGCACTTGCCACTTCAGGCCAGTCTAAGCTCTAGTAAAATTCCAAAGTTTCCTCGAGCCATGCTTGTTGGTTCACGGAAAGACCAAATAACGCCAGAGGAAGAAGAGGGTGTAAAGTCTCAACTTCAGTCTGCCTTTGATTATGCTTCATTTAGTGAAATTATAGTTGACAAGCTCCTTGTTGACAACACTAAGGCTGGGAAGGGTAAGGAAGAAGATCCTGGGTACAAAAGAATTCGTGAAAATATCAATGAATTTGCAAAATCGCTTGTGGTAGACACTCCACTGGCCTGGGTTACTTTCAGGCAGGTTTTGCAAAAGGTTGCTGAGGATAAGCCAATTCTTTTATACAGTGATGTTGTTTTCATTGCCAAGCAATGCAAAATTCCTACAGAGGTTGTACCAAGTGTGCTTCAATTTTACCACCAGTTAGGTGCACTTTTACACTATGCGAATGTACCATCTCTTGCCGGTACGATAATAGTTGAGCCACAATGGCTTATTAACCAGTTACGACTTCTGCTAATGCCAGATTGGTTTGGTCACCGACCTCAGCATCTGAAACGGTTTTGGAAGTGGTTTGAAGAAAGAGGTGTTGTTGTTGAAGGGTTATATCAGGAAATATGGAAAGATTGTGGGCTAGAAGGGGGCCCACAAGCTCTTGTTGATGTTCTTCTTCATTTTGATCTTGCAACCGAAATAAATGAATGTCCATATGACATGATGTCTAGCAGAGGGAGAAAGTATTTCATGCCTTGCGTGTTGAAAGTAAAGCCTAAATCAGAATCTACAGAAAGTTCGTATCCACCAAAAAAGCCTGTATACGCGAAGCAGCTACTCTATATATGTGTTTTAGTACAGGTTATGTCCCGCCTGGTTTTTTTGTCCGATTAGTTGCACACATGTCTAACCAGGAAGGTTACACACCACTTTTAGATAGAGAGGTGTATCGAAATAGTATTTTGTTTAAGTGCAGAGATATTGACCGAATAATTGTGTCCGAATCACTGGAAAGCATATCTGTGAGGTTTTTTCGAGTGGCAGAGCGAAATAGACACAATATTAGATTTGCTGAGTCGTGTATTTTGCTACAGAGGGAGCTGGTTAGCATGTGCAAGAATGTACGTGACTGGATGCCGTGTGTTACAGTCAACCTGGCATTTCATGCACATGTTCACAAAGTGCTCCCAGGCACTTCGTAGCATTGAAGCCTGGTGTTTCTTGCGAGTCCAATCTGTTTTGTGCTCATGACAATGAGTATGAACTGTCTCCTCAGCAAAGGTTCTGGCTACCATTTCCAAGTGAACTTCCAGTGCATGTGAGTGTGGCCCATATAATCTCTACTACATATAACTATTGTGTCACTCTATGCAGTCTCCTGTTGAGGACGGTTCTCTGACTGAAACTGAAATGAAGCTTGTGGCCAAGGAGATAGAAAATGATTTATCTGATGTTGTTGAAGAAATGGAGATGCAATATACACTCAAAAAAATTGCAAGGGCCCCGAGAAGGAGCAGGGAGCCAGCATATGCTGTCATCTCCGATTATGTTGAGGGTGAAGGTGGTACTCGTTATGAACTTGCTCAACTGTTAAATAATGCCGGCTTTGATGAGCTATCAAGGAAGTAAGTGAAAGTCAGCTCATTTCCAATAGCATCTGTTGACGTGTCATTTTATAACTGCAGACTACTTAAAGGCCAGTTAATTCAAGGCAGTCAACAATATGCTGATGTACGTTTTTAGTCTGCTGTGCATGTTATATACCGTAGTATGGCTCGTAATTTAAGAGTGGAAAGAAAACTGAATGTGCTAGAAATCATTATACATCTCCACTTATAGAACTCACTCAGTTCTGGAATTTGAATTTGCAATGCATTTCTATGTGTGTAAATGGGATCTTTGTTACTGTACCTGTACAAAAGAGTGTTTCACATTTGGCCCATGTACTAAAAACTTAGTTTAATTACATTGTCTTTGTCCATTTATACCTGCAGCCGTTAAGAGATACTCCCACTCTACCACAACTAATGGCTTTTCCAATGCTAGATGGTAGTAAAATTAACATTCTTACAAGAATTGGTGTTCGCTACAATGTTTTTGGACCATTCCTGCTAAATGATAATGATGGATCCGTAACTGATGCCCTGCAGAAGACGTATATGAGAGAGTCTCATGTAATCAACCAAGAAATTTCGAAACAGTGGTTGCAAGGTAAAGGGAAATGGCCGATAACATGGGCCACCTTTCTCAGTGTATTGAAAAAAATGGATATGAAAGACCTTGCCTTTAAAATTGAGTCATCTCTCCGGTGTCAGTCCCTCCAGGGTAAGTCGTCCCCCCAGGGGCGACACTAATTATTCTTCAAACAGTGTACATAACTGGCTGTCTTTTGTGTTTAGTTTTGTAATCCAGCTTTTTTGAGTTCCATGTGTTTGTGCCTATATAGCACGTTAGCCAAATCTCAACTGAAGAGAAAATAAAGTCCTTTCCCACACAATTCCCATTGAAATATTGTATTGAGCTTCATGTGCCTAGACAATTCCAGTCTCTTGGAAAACGTGCAACAACCTAATGAAAATTGCTCTGAATAACTGCAAATGTGTACTAAAAGCATTCAACCATCAAACTGTTTTATCACTTCTTGAACAAAGGTACCTCACATACCTCCAAAGTTACTTTTACTTCCTCTTTCGACATACTAGAACAAATGGCACGCATTTTTATGACCAAGAGCAAGCAGTTGATCATATTGCAATGAAATTCAATTCTTTACATTAACACCATCAGTAGCTACAGTTTTAACAAATATGTAGCTACCATAATTATAACATCTCACAAGAAACTGTTATTTCTGAACAAAGCCACTTCAAGAAAATAATTACTGAACAAAGCTACATCAACTAGCTCAAAAGCTACTTGTGCATTGTTTACTTACCATGGTGTGCTCATCTTACCACCAACACTGTGTTACTGAACAGCTTATGATTCCTATCATCAGTATTGAAAAGTGTAACGTGTAATGTCCCCTGAACCAAGCTGCATCAATGAATTAAGCAACCCCAGATACCTCAAAAGTTACTTCCGCTTTTCCAACTTTACCTTGGTGTGGGATGTGTCTTAACACACTATTGGTATAGAGCTGTGTCAATGTACCAAATGTGTATCATCTACGTTAACCTTTTCAAAGATGACACCTGTACGAAAACACTGACTGGATGATAGCTAGACTATGGAAATCCTCCCCTCCCTAATCACATTTTTTCACTAGCAATCCAATCGCCATCAATAGATTGTCTCTACAACTTTGACAGACGTAGCAAATTAGTTGCCAATAATAATTTCTTCTGACTTTTTTCAAGTCATGACTACTAATGGTCTAATCCTAAGACACACTTCTGAAATATCTTATTGCTCGAGAGAAGAGTGTGTATGCTGTGTAATGAAGTGAAATGAAAATTAAAAAATCTTGCTCACCCCATCTACTCTGTGATTGTGGAATACTGGCTAATAATAGTGCTCCAGGAAGCAATTAAGAGCTAACTAAGAGCACCCATTTCAAACTTGATTTGTCACAATACATCACTGTCATCATGCTGAAACATCTTCTGTTCTATTAGTGACCCAACAAAGTGAAAACGAAATTTATATTATTCCCCTGCAAAGAAGTAAAATCACCAGAAATCACTTCTTCATTGAAGCAAAATAGCTGATGGTGAGCATGTGCTTCAGTAAAACACACTTAAAATCATCAGCAACAGAATAATTGCTGGCAAGGTCTCATTGTAAAATAGATGTGTAACAATGGATCAATCAGCTTCTATGACTACTAGCAAAACACACTATGGGTGTAAATATCATTCAACACAGACCCACCCAAACCTCCCCTATATCACATCGTTCTGGTAAACAGTGAAACCATTGTTCTGAAAAAGAATCGATATACCTCTCGAATCTAAAGTTTTGCTGACATGCCTCACAAGACATTGCCTTTCAGTGACCAACATGGGTGTGTGTAAAGTCTATCCCCTCTCCTATAAATGCAGCTGCCCCTGAAAACAAACACTGAATTTGTGATCCTTTGCTTACTTGTAAAACAGTCGAAGACATAAAAAAGAACCGACTTTGACAATTATGCTGCTGATTAATTTCATAAAGCTTGAATACAGACGGAGTCCCAAGGTTTTATCCATTGTTGATGCAATGTGATTTTGGTAAAGCATGATGATGCAAGAACTTGACTTCAAACACCCTCAAAACGCCTATCGAACATTGTTCAATAATATTCTGTGAGTGCTCCCTGACTTGTAATATCACAAAACTGTCCATAAAGACTAGTCTGACGTACAAAGGGCTCTTCTTTTCATCAGTTTAGAATTGCCTCCATTGCCTCTCCTGTGGATTTGAGAACACAAACTGAAGGATGAAAAGCAATTGCCTTGACATACACTGACTATCATCTGCTTTCAAATTGGATGACTTCGCTCTACAACCTTAATGACAATAGCCACTGCACAAACACCCATTTCAAAATCTGATCTCTTCAAGAAATGATAAAGCGCTATGAACAGTGAAAGACGATGCAACACTTGCCTCAAATCTATCTTGTGTACCGACTATCAACTGCTTGTTTGAAACTATTGAAGTAGTTGCCAAACAGCATTATTCATCAATACCAAGTCATCGAAATGGCACATACAAGTGACTATGTGCTGTGCAAATGGCAGCATTGAACTCATTTACCAATATCAACGTGCTTCATCCCACAACTCCTACAACAACTGACTACAAAGAACCATCTACTCTGTCCCTGCATCCCCATGGCTTAAACTGTGCTGAACTCTAACTGAAAAGAGAAATCCCACAGAACTGATCAAACCTATCATGAAAAAGAGTCATACCTGTGTTGACAATTAGTCATCTCTCTTCAAGCCTCCCTCAAATTGATAATGAGCAATGATCAATTCTCCACTTGCCTTGAAACAGACGAATCTCTCCATCTTGTGTACTAAACTTTTACATTTGCTCGTGGTGAAACTGCTATAACCAAAACAATGATAATCATTTATTCACACACTCAATGGCCAAAAATCATCGATCCTGAAAATAGTCATTATGATGCTGTGGTAATGCCCACACTGGAAAATAGTCATTATGATGCTGTGGTAATGCCCACACTGAACTCTGATCTCATAATGAATACTGCATAGAATTGCTTTATCTCAGAGCTCCTACACCAATGGACTTCAAATGACTGCCTGCTCTTCCCCTAAATCCCCAATTGACTTTGAAATAATGTAAGAAAAAACACACAAAACTGATCAATCCTTAAGACTTAGTCATGAAAGAGAAAGACAATAGAGAACCAGTGCTGACAATGAGTCATCATCGAGTTTCATGTTCCAAGAAATTATGAGTCTCCCTCACATGAACAAACGACTATGATCACTTCTACTTGCCCCGAAACAAAGAAATTCCATCTTGTACACCGATTACATCATCGGCTTGCAGAGAATAGTTGTGCAAATACCAAGTCGTTGAAGCAGAATTTTATACAAGTGACTATATATGTGCTATATATATTGAAGTCTGTTCTTGATCACACAACTGCTACACCCAACTGTACAGAGAACTAGCTGCTCTGTCTCCCTGACCCATATTTGCGATATTGAACTGTTACTGTAGAGCACACAAAAACGATCAATCCTGTCATGAAAAGGATGGACACTCATTAATCTCGAGTTGACAATGAGTCATCGTGTGTTTTTTTCCCTTAATGATAAGCCTCCTTCCTTCTGATGAACAAATGGGCAATGAGCAACGATCACTTTCTCTAAACGAAGAACTAATCTTGTGTTTATACATAGTGACTTGCTGAGATGTTATTGCCCACTTTGATCTCTGATCTCAAAATGAACATCAATACTGTCGCTTGAATCCCATCCTCGAGACTACGACACCAAATGATACTACCTGTCCCGCGCTCTGCAATGCGATCAATTCCATTACCCTGCAGACCGGAATCCCTCCGGGGACCTCAGCGTGAATGGTGATGTCAGCTCAGTTGCGCTGCGACGCATGCACAGCCATGCTCATTACTCACCCAGAGGTGCGTGTAGCTGTTACAACAGCGTGCCCATGGGCGTGATGTAGATATCCGATCCGCCGAAGCCGCATCGCCGCTTAGATGAGCCTCGACAACGATGTAGTGACCGTGACGCACGATGTGATCCCTCTGGAGCTGAGTGAAATCAGTGTCGGACTAACACCACCATCGAGCCTTTAAAAAACTGATGATACTCTTAAAAGAAAAGACCACACAAACCGCTGATCAATCCTTATAACAGTCATGAAAAGAGTAGTGATGCAGATACGGATTACCCATGTTGACAAGAGTCATCATTTAGTATGACCCTATGCCTCCCTAACATGAAAAGAAGTCTACTAGCTGGTTGCCACCGAAAACAAAGAAATTCCATCTTGTATACCGACCATTCATCTGCTTGCTAAGAATAGTTGTCAAACAGCCTCAAATACCAAGGTCAGTTGAAGCAGAATTTTTAGAACACAAGTGACTATAGTATGCACTTGATTGCTCTCCATTGAATTCGCCTTTATGTTCCCAACATAATTATGAGCTACGATTCACACTCATAATTCATGCCAATTGTACCAAGGCTATTGACTGCTTTCAAGGTCGCCAGACAATCGACTGTCATTGAACTCACTGTAGAGAGAAACAACGCAACCGCTCACTCCTGTACATGAAAGGATGGTAATCAATATCCGAGTTGTGCAATGGTATTTTTATCGATGTTTCCATTGTCCCCAAATGATGGATGTCTTCCTCCCCGTTGTGACATGACCGAATAGACATGAGCAGAGTCACTTCACTTGTTTGTCTCTAACAAAGAAACTCATTTGTGTACTGCACATTGCTGAAATGAGTTGATGTACACAGATCCATTCCTAAACATGGGTCTATGCTTATTACTTGCCACTGTGGAGGTTGACACTCTGATCTAAATTACACATGAATATGAAATGCTGCTAAACCCAGAGCTCCTGAACTAGGGTAGCCTCCCGAACCGCCAATCGACTATGAACACCCACACAAAACTGTAAGACTTACTCATAAAAGTAGATAGACATCAATGACCGTGTCTTTAACGAGTTTTTCCCAGGAAATGATTAGCATCCCTCCTGCTATTAAAAGATGATCAGACGGTCACTCGCTCCACTGGCGCAGCACAAACACTCTTTATACTGACTATCATCTGCTTGCTGAAATCTCTACCTACCCGCCAAACAGTCACAATTCATCCCAAAACATCATCGCACAGGAGGCCTTGTGTCCATTGGAATCTGAAACTTACTCATGCATGAGTAACTCTGTGAGCTAAATCATATATGAATGAGAATGCTGGCTTAAATTGAATCTGAACAAACTTCTCATGCATGACTAGTGCTGTGCTCCACATCAATATGAATGAGATGACTGCTTAAATGATCCGTCCGTCAAAGAAGACATGCTTACACCAATTGGACTAGATGAACTTGCTGCTCTGCCCCGTCGAACCCCCAATTGAAGCTTAACACTGTACTGGACAAGCCGCTGCTCCAACCGTCCTTTAAGACCCTCAGAGGTGGTTCCATCAACATCACCGACACATTGTTCCACAGTCGCTTAGTTTACCAGACTAGAGTGAGCCACGATTCTACATCAACCTTAGCGTATAGTTTGATTCATGCGATATGTACATACATAGCTACTAGGTTGTTTAGGGAAGACAAAGCAGTCATCCCGTTGTAGGAAGTTTTCCTACCCATACATTTTTATCTGGTAATGGTATGGGGTACAAATTTGCAATCAAGTGATAATCCTTCATTCAAGGGGTGTGTATCGTTCAGTTGACTGCGTTTTGGGACAGCAAATTTCCTTTGGTGGAGAAGGTAAGTCACCTGATGCATTCGAGCTGGGTTTTGGATCAACAATCACTCATCGTCTTTTCAGGAAGGTTTTGCAAGACGGTATACATATTAAAACCCTCCATTTTGCTAGGTTATTTGGTCAGTTTTATGTTAGCGACTGTCTTGACAGTTGCAAACCCCTTGCCAGACACGTCCTCTATTACCATCTGGCGATAATCTGCTGGAACTGCTGGGTTCTTCCTCTAAAGGACATAATTATCAGGAAGGTGAGTTATAAGTGGGTGGAATTAGTTTGCTTCCACATAATTAAACTTATTACTTTGCTGCTGGCCTGCCCGCGTAGTTGTGAGCAGGAGAGTGAGAATTCTCATATTACCGGGTCCTCTTTTTAGCGTCACTACAAAACGTTTGTCCCTTATGTTGGGAAGTAAGCTAACAACTATTGTCTGCTCCTGTGGTATGCAGCTGAGGTGTTCCTTTGCTTTCCCCCAGGTTAGTGCTGACAGATGTGCAGTCTCTTACTTTGCCGTATACTTGCACTCTTATGAAACTCAATCCATCATGTGACGACAACACTAGAAAACGGCACAACGCCCACATCCACAGAACCTTTAAGTTCCTACCAAAATGATATTCACCTTTACTGGAAGTGCTGAACTGAAGCTTTTATACCTATTTTTGTATCATAGCTGTAAGACTAATTTCCATCTGTTTCTCATCCACTATAATTATAGGTCACGTAATCAGTGTTGTAAGACAGCCAGTATACTATGTTCAATAACTATTGAGCTACATGTGCAAGTGTGCGGTTTCCCCTGCATGAAAAAAATTTGATTCTGGGAGTTGTGCTCTCACTGCTTGTGTTCTGACACCAGAGACTAATCAGTATGTAACCCCCTTCATGGACCACTTTTAGTTGACTGCTGGCAACATGTATGATAATGACAGAAGGTGGAGATGAGAGAATATGAGAGTCAGTGTTTCTTGTGAGTGTTATGTTCTGTGTCTCTTGTGTGTGAGGTTCCACCTCAAGTACTCGCCCCGTCCACTGTCAGCTGAGGCTTCCTGTACTCTGCACTCCTCATGTGCTCCTCTGGACATCGAGAGACAGACAAAAAAATCTACCACTAATCTTTAGCCCGAACAAATTAATGGGCTGCCTCTATAATAGTTCATGTTCTCTGTTTATTACTTAAGCTAACACATTCAGAGAGTACACTACAAATAAGAAAATTACCAATGATTTTGCCAGTGACACAGACGATGTGCTGTCCCTTCCAGTACTTGACCATGTTGAGAGCCTGCAGGGTGCTGATGATGTCTTCTGCTGTGATGCTCGTCTGGTGGCTGCAGGGATATCAATAGCATCATCATGCATCTAGCTTTTACGGACTTCAGTAGCACTTTTGCAACAAATGCACTGATGCAGCTATTTACATGTTAAAGCAAAGTGCATTATTAGCATATAAGCGGCAAAAGAATTGCACCTTTGGATGCCTGCTTTAGGTCAAAGGTTTTTCTGAAAGAATGAGAGTTACACAGGCATTGCAAGATGCCCACGGCTTTCAAAGGGAAATTTTTGAACATCTTAGTATCTGATTCATGAAAGATTGAGTAGAGGCTAGTTACTGGAGAGTTCTCAGTCGTCACTCAGTTGCTGGTTGTCTACGGAGCATGTCTGGAGTCTTGTGAAACACCACCTCGGTAGAGAGAATGGCTCAGCTCTGGGAAATCTGCACCTGGTAGAGAGGAGGAACAGAAGACAACCTGGATTAGAAGGTGAAGGTGAAAAGTAAGTGGGGATATCATGCACTTTATAAAGATGAGGGGGAAGAGGAATAACGCAAGTGTGAGGG
>CASHTH010001515.1:0-13368 GCA_030341885.1 Geodia barretti
CTGCACTGCGGAGCACCAGGGGCGCGTTGGGATACGAGAATCTGGGAACGGTAAGCTGCAGGTCACCGTGCCGGTGGGTTCGTATGTTCGGATGGGTCATCCGCTGTTTGGAAAACGAAATGGAGGTCGTGAACGGTTCCGGCACATCACCAGTGAGACGGAACACGGGATGAGCTACATTCCCAGCCAGGGTTTGGCGCGATTGAACTGTCCCCAGTCAGGGACAACTTATGAACCGTGTCAACGTGTCAATTTCCGGCCGGGCGACCTCACCGGGGGCGCAAAGTGGACCTACACGCTGACGCGCACCTGGGCCAAGGGGAGAGCCGGGGGGAACTGCCCGTGAACGTCAGGCTTCGCGCAGACCGGACGACTACATCACGTTGCCCGAGAGGAACGAGCCCGGAGATGAGGACTGGTAAACCATACCGTGACCTTTGAGGGGCACGATCCCTGACCGCCATCTTCACCCTGGAGACCGGGACACGGGTTCTGAGTCCATGGCTGCGGTGACCGCACCATCTTGCCGATGCGGCGGTAGCTCGTGATGGGCGCCGACAGCGACCACCCACCAGATGCTGGACTAATGATCGTCCATCATCTTGTCAAGCAGTTGCCAACAGAGGTCACCGAAGGGACCGCCGCCAGTTCCGCCGAGCACGGATGGGCAACGCCAGCGTCGCACTCTCGCGTCTGGCCTGTGGTGGGCGAGTCTACCGAAGTATATCATGACCGACGCCACCGAGGCCACGCCCTGACCGCCGACAATGCTGACCCTACGGAGGCTCAGCGTCCACGGCGCATGGTGGGTCGACTACATCTGGACTTCGCGCCGGGGAGATCGGAGAGACGCTTGCCTTTCACACCGAGGCCGACAACGTCAACGACGGGCGAGGCTGCGGGTCGGCGTCACCATCGTCAGCGGCTCGGCAACACCGCTTCACAAATCGGCGCCGGCTACGCCCAGGTGCACGTCCATGACGACGACATACCAACCGTCACCTTTACCCAGGTCGACTGCCAACCGGCGCCGCCACCCATCGAGGGCGACACTGCGAGTCTGGGCGAGGGCAAGATCTCAGGTGGGTCGTGAGTTGCAGTCGGAACTACGAGTAGTACTCACACCGCGCTCGCGGATCATCACTAGCGGACTGAGAGTGGTGCGAGCATCTCCTGCTGGCGAACCATCCCTCATACTACCGCACCGGCATTGGGCAACTGATTGGGAGCAACCTTCTCAACTTTCCGTCAGCAGGTCTTTGCGATGGCCAGACCCGAACCCACGCGAGTAGCCGTCGCTTCGTCGGTCCGGACGGAGGTGTGGAGACGTTCAAGTTGGTGCCCAACTACATTGAGTACCCCATCGTTGCGGAGTACCGGGAAGCATACCGGCAGGCGAAAGCGGCAGCGGACGCAGCCGGTACGCATATTACCCAGCATGACATCATCCACCCGACTTACGTCACTCCGCCTCACGGACTCGTGCAACCTTGTTACGACGAACCCCGGTACTGCCCGCAGTACCGGGTGGGCACACCTCACAAGATCAGCCTGACCCTGGTCAACCGGAACCCGACCATCCTCATCAAGGCCGAGTCAACTACGGTTGACGAGGGTCAACCAGCCCGCTTCATTGTGGAGCGTCTCTGGCATGACGAGCTGCTCAGGATTAATGGTTCCCCCTCCGTGACCGTGGTCGCTCTGCGCGCCTCTCAAAACGGCCAGTACATCACCGGTGCGCTGCCCACCGAGATTACCTTCGCACGGACTGAGACCAGCAAGATCATCGAGCTGGCAACGGTGGACGATTCGGCCTTCGGCGCAAACGGTTCGGTGACCATCGAACTGCTGCCCGACACCACGGGCGCCGACCTGAACGCCGGCGGCAAGTACGAAACCTTCGCAAACTGGGCCAGCCACACCCCGGAGGGAGCACGGTCGGATCGCGCCACCGTTGCTATAACCAACAACGACACCAAGCCCGGCATCAGCATCGCCCCGGCGTCGGAGCCGGAGGGCGACTCGGGCAGCGCCGAGATGACCTTCACGGTGACGCTGGCGACTGCCGTTACCGAGGCGGTGACGGTCAACTATGCCACCTCCGACGGCACGGCCATCGCCGGACAAGACTACACCGCTGTAAGCAACGGCTCGGTGACCATTGCCGCCGGCAAGACCACCGCCGAGTTCACCGTGTCCATGACCGGGGATGAGACCGACGAGCTCGACGAGACCTTCAACGTCACCATCTCCATGCCGGAACCCGAACCGAATTTGAACGGTGGCAGCAGCGGAGAACCCGCAGCCGCCATCACCGGCGGCGACACCGCCACCGTCGCCGGCACCATCCTGGACGACGATCCCGCCGTGGTCACGGTCGCCCCAAAGGTGGACACGGTTGAAGAGGGAGAGATGGCCGTCTTTGTCCTGACTCGGACCGGGGTGATGGATGGCGCCCTGGCCATGCAGGTGCGTCACCTCGCCCCCGGGCGTGCGCAAACGCTGGATGCCAGGTTCGAGCGCGGCGCCGCCACAGCGGAGATAACCGTTGCCACCCATGACAACAACCTGGTGGACTACCCATCTGTGCGCGACTACACCATTGAGGTGCTTGGCGACGGGGCGCCCCTGGATCGGGATGACCGGATTTTTACTCCGGGCGATCCCGCCACGGCCACCGTGAAGGTCACCGATGATGAGGAACTGATAAATGTCACTGTTTACGCGGTGGAAGCGGTAGCGTCATGGGCTAACGGTGCGGAGTTCAGGTTCACGCGCGATGGAGACATAACCGATCCGTTGAGGATCGGGATTTGGTCTTTTCTTCACCGCCCAGGGGAAGGGGAGACCTGGGGTTTCCGATTCGAAACATTCGAGGCCGGTCAGGATGAGCTGGTGGTGGGTCAAGGAGGATTTTACTATCCGGAATTTACCCCGCAACAGGCAGCCCCGCTTTACCCATTAACGCTCACATACACGGTTTTTGGTGACGGGGGATGGTATGGACTGAACCGCGTGTATCAAGGCGGAGATCCCAGCTCGGCAATAGTCGCCGTGCAATACGAAGGTTTCGAACGTGCACTCGTGGTTGGATCTGACGCCCCCTTGTGGGTCACCGTGGGTCAGACAGTGCGTATTCCATTGACGGTCACCAATACCGGCAGTCTTGACAGCTTAACCTCAATAGACATCACCAGTCAGCATTACAGCGATGGCACCAACGAGCCAAGACTGGCTTGCCAGATCGATGGGCCCATCGCTGACGGTGAATCAAAGAGTTGTGAGGCTTCCTTCCTGGTACAGGAGAAGACCTGAACAGCAACAATGCGATAATTCGGCTGGACGTCACCGCCAGTGATGGTCAGACTACTTCCAAAGCGTCCCGGTATATATGAGGGTCCGGAACGGCGTATCCGTCGTTCAATGAAACGGGCAATTTGGCGGTGACCGAGCCAGTATTCGGGGAGGCCAATGCCAAGGCCACCTTGACTGGTTACCAGGGTGGGCCAATCCGGGGAGGAAGTCGCAAGGTGGCCTACACCCTGGAACCCTGGCCCACCGAGAACCGGCCCTACCCGCCCGTGGAGGGCGTGGACTACGCCGACAACTCCGACACCCCCGGCGTCATCACATTTGGTGCGAAGGACGAAACCGAAAAGACCATCACCATTGACATCCTCGGGGACAGATGACGAGGCGAAGGGAGCAGTTCCGGGTAACGCTGGTCCCCCCCGAAGGCGTACTGGTGGAGGATGACAAGAGGACCCGCACCGTCGTCATCACCGACGCCGCGCCTCCGCCCGGGGAATCTTACCTGCCCACGGCACCCTGAACTGGTCAGCACGGCCCGGTGGCCGGAGAGCGAGGGCAGTGATTCGCCGTAGTCTCGACCGGAATGGGGCACTAGACAGTCGGTACGAGTAGATTGCTCCCGACCAACTGACGGCCACCCCGGGGATAGCGAGGCTAGGAATAGAGGGTGACTTTGAGGGCGTCTTGTTTTTACGCATACCGGCGGGCCAGACCAGGTTTGGATTCTCCGTACCTCTTTATGACGACGACGTGCGGGAGGAGGACGAGACCTTCCAACTACTGTTGAGCAGCTCTCTCGGCAATTTTTATGCAACGATTGGCACGCCCAAGAGGGCCCTGGCCACCATCGCCGACGACGACCGCATCCCGCCCACCGAGGTGACGCTGTCCCTTTCCCGCCACGGCAGAGCCCTGGCATCGGTGGACGAGGGCTCCAGCCGGAGGGACATTACGGTCACTGCGTCATTCCCCCGGATACACTGGCCGGGAGACGCTTCCAACGCCCCCCTGCGCCCCGCAGACCCGCGGGAGGTGGACACCACGGTGCGGTCCAGTTTGACGACTCCGGAGCCACTCCGACAGCTGCCGGCCTTGATGACTTCGACAACCCTTGAGTGGAAGAACGACCAGGGCGCTTCCAGGATGTCGAGTCCTTCGACATAGTTGATCCCCGCGGTCAGACCAGCGGTACCGCCACGTTGCGGTTCCGGACGGTGAAGGACGACGTGGACGAGGAGGACGAGACGGTTACCCTGCTGGGCTCGGAGCTGGTCGCCGGCGACTCGGCGGACTCCCTGCCCGTCAGGTCCGCCTCTTCACCATCATCGACGATGACACCAGGGGCATAACTATTTCACCTGCGAAGCTGGCCGCCGGCACTGGCATCAGCATGAAGGAAGGTGGGACGTCAACGTATTCCCTGGTCCTGGATAGCGAGCCTACGGACACGGTTACCGTCACCGTAGCCGGCAGGCAAGGCGATCTAATCAGCCTCACGCCCGAAACCCTCACCTTCACCCCCTCCGACTGGAGCACCGCCCAGACCATATCCGTAGTGTCTCTGGATGACGGGACTGATACTTCATTCACGAATGCTGTAATTTCTCACCAGGTATCCGGAGGCGACTACGGCAGCGTGACCGTGAGAGACATATGGGTGCAAATTGAAAACACCACCCAGGCTTACATATACCTGGATGACGCCCAAGCCTCGGAGTCCGACGGCCACTTGGAGTTCACGGTATCCGTTCGGCCAATCCTGCGCACGGTCCCCGTAGTGGTCCGGTACGCCACCGTGGACGGCACCGCCGTGGCCGGAACCGACTACACGCGGGAGGTGACCACCGACCAGACCTACAATATCTTTAGCATCCCGGCAAACCGGGACACCGGCATCATTCGCATACCCATCACGGACAACCAGGTGTACGGCCCCGCAAAAAAGACCTTCACCCTGCAGCTGACCAACCAAAACAACAAGGCAAACCTGGAAGGCGACGCAACGTCCCTGACCGCCACGGGTTCTATCTTTGGACGACGACCCGAAGCCGGTGGTAAGCGTTGCGGGCCCCGCCGGAGCGGTGAGCTACGTTTCCGAGAATGCAAAGGATCCGGTCACATTCACGCTCACGCTTATGGGTCAGAGCGCAGGGGATGTAACCGTGGACTACGCCACTGGCGAGGCAGGGCTTCTGGGCCTGCTCACAGCCCGGCAGGGCCTGGCCGGGGCCACCGAGGAGGAGGACTACGCCAGTACTTCGGGTACCGTCACTTTCACTTCCGGGCAGACGACCAAGACTGTCACCGTCCAAGTGACCGACGACGACGTGAGCGAGGATACCGAGTTCTTTGGCTTCAAGATCAGCTCGCCCCAGGGCGCGGACCTCAGGGGCCAGCGGTCCGAGGTTGTCGCCGACGTGGGTCTCTTGGACGACGACGCGCGGGGTGTGACCATCGATCCCACCTCCATTGGCCTGCACGAGCCGGCGTCCGGGGAGACCGCGGTGGCCGGCGCGTACACCGTGAATCTGAATTCCAGGCCCTACGGTCACCGTCACTGTCACTATCGGCGGCAGTGACCCGGCAGTGTCGTTGTCGGGCGACACGCTGACCAACAACCAGTTGACCTTCACCACCACCAACTGGAACACGGCGCAGACGATCACCGTCACGCCGGTCAAGGACGACAACGCAGTCGGTGAGACGGTCACTCTGACCCACAACCTGTCCGGCGGCGACTACGCCGGGATTGCGGCGGACAGCGTAACGGTCAACTTGACCGATAGCGATACCAGGAACGTGGTCTTGTCCAAGCAGTCCCTCACCGTGACCGAGGAGGACGCCACCGGCGACCGCTACACCGTCAAGCTGGCCACACAGCCCTCTGGCAGGGTGACGGTCTCCATTACGGGACAGGCGAGCACGGACCTAACGCTGGACAAGACGACGCTGACCTTCGCTGTGGACAACTGGAACACGGCGCAGACGGTGACGGTCAAGGCGGGCCAGGACAACGACGGCGCCAACGACACCGGGACGCTGACGCACACCGCCTCGGCGGGACTACGCCAGCATACGAAGGACCTGCCGGTGAGGGTCACCGACGACGACAGGCGGCCATCGTGCTCAGCGAGACGGGACCTCACCGTGACGGAGGGAGACGCTGCGGGGTCGAGCTACACGGTGCAGCTGGCCACCAGCCCTCGGGCAGCGTCACGGTCACCATTCAGGACACGACGGCACGGACCTGAGCCTGTCGGGAACCACGCTGAGCAGCAACATGCTGACCTTCACGTGGACAACTGGACACCGCGCAGACGGTGACGGTCAAGGCGGGCCAGGACGCCGACGGCGCCAACGACACCGGGACGCTGACGCACACCGCCTCGGGCGGGGACTACGCCAGCATAACGAAGGACCTGCCGGTGACGGTCACCGACGACGACACGGCGGCCATCGTGCTCAGCGAGACGGGCCTCACCGTGACGGAGGGAGACGCCGCGGGGTCGAGCTACACCGTCAGCTGGCCACCGAGCCGTCGGGCAGCGTCACGGTCTCCATTACAGGACACGACGGCACGGACCTGAGCCTGTGGACCACCTGAGCAGCACGCTGACCTTCACGTGGACAACTGGGAACACGCGCGCAGACGGTGACGGTCAGGGCGGGCGAGGACGACGGGGTCCAACGACAGCGGGACGCTGACGCACACCGCCTCGGGCGGGGACTACGCCGCATCACCAAGGACCTGCCGGTGACGGTTACCGACAAAGCGACGGCGGCATCGTGCTCACGAGACGGCCTCACCGTGAGGAGGGAGACGCCGCGGGGTCGAGCTACACAGTGAGCTGGCACCCCGGCCCTCGACGCGTGAGTCTTCATGTACAGGACCGACGGCAACGGACCTGAGCTGGCACGACGAGCCTGCCTTCACGCGTGGACGACTGTACGGCGCAGACGGTACGTCAAGGCGGGCCAGGACACGACGGGCGCCAACGACACCGGCGACGCTGACGCACACGGCATCGGGCGGGGACTACGCAGCATACGAAGGACCTGCCGGTGACGGTCCCCGACAACGACACGGCGGACATCGTGCTCAGCGAGACGGGCCTCACCGTGACGGAGGAGACGCCGCGGGGTCGAGCTCCACCGTGCAGCTGGCCACCACGCCCTCGGCAGCGTGACGGTCACCATACAGGACACGCCGGTCACGGACCTTGAGCTGTCGGACACGCTGAGCAGCACATCCGACCTTCACCGTGGACAACTGGGACTTGCGCAGACGGTGACGGTCAAGGCGGGCCCGGACAAACGACGGCGCCAACGACAACGGGACGCTGACGCACACCGCCTCGGCGGGGACTACGCCAGCATAACGAAGGACCTGCGGTGAGGGTTACCGCAACGACGAGCCGGCCATCGTGCTCAGTCGAGACGGACCTCACCGTGACGGAGGAGACTCCGCGGGGTCGTAGCTACACCGTAAGCTGGCCACCAGCCCTCGGCAGCGTGACGTCTCCATTACAGGACACGACGGCACGACCTTACCTGTCGGGAACACGACGAGCACATGCTGACCTTCACCGTGGACAACTGAACCGCGCAGACGGTGACGGTCAAGGCGGGCCAGGACACGACGCGCCAACGACACCGGGACGCTGACGCACACCGCCTCGGCGGGACTACGCCAGCATAACGAAGGACCTGCCGGTGACGGTTACCGACAACGACGAGCCGGCCATCGTGCTCAGCGAGACGGACCTCACCGTGACGGAGGGAGACGCCGCGGGTCGAGTCTACACGGGTCAGCTGGCCACCAGCCCTCGGCAGCGTCACGGTCTCCATTACAGGACACGACGGCACGGACCTGAGCCTGTCGGGAACCACGCTGACGCACAACATGCTGACCTTCACCGTGGACAACTGAACACGGCGCAGACGGTGACGGTCAGGCGGGCCAGGACAACGACGGCGCCAACGACACCGGGACGCTGACGCACACACCCGCCTCGGGCGGGACTACTGCCAGCATAACGAAGGACCCTGCCGGTGACGGTCACCGACGACGACGACGGCGGCCATCGTGCTCAGCGAGACGGACCTCACCGTGACGGAGGGAGACGCCGCGGTGGTCGAGCTACACCGTCAGGCTGGCCACACGCCCTCGGACCGCGTCGACGGTCACCATCTCAGGACACGACGGCACGGACCTGCAGCCTGTCGGAACCACGCTGAGCAGCAACCTGCTGACCTTCACTGTGGACAACTGGAACACGGCGCAGACGGTGACGGTCGAGGGGCCAGGACACGCACGGGGCCAACGACAGCGCGACGCTGACGCACACAGCTCGGGCGGCGACTACGCAACGTCACCAAGGACCTGCCGGTGACGGTCACGACGACGACACGGCGGCATCGTGCTCAGCGAGACGACCTCACCGTGACGGAGGCGAGGACGCCGCGGCGTCCAGCTACACGTAAGCTGGCCACCCAGCCTCGACCGCGTCACGTCACCATCTCAGGACAGCGAGCACGGACCTGACGATGGACAAGACGACGCTGACCTCCACGTGGACAACTGGAACACCTGCGCAGACGGTGACGGTCAAGGCGGCCAGGACAACGACGCGACGACACGCGACGCTGACGCACACCGCCGCGGCGGCGACTACGTCAACGTACGCAGGACCTCCCGGTGACGGTCACCGACGACGGACACGGCGCCATCTGCTCAGCGAGACGGCCTCACCGTGACGGAGGAGACGCCGCGGGTCGAGCTACACAGTACGCTGGCACCCAGCGCCTCGCACGTCACTGTCACCATTAAGACAGACCGGCGCCGACCTGACGCTGAGCAAGACGACGCATGACCTTCCCACTGTGGACAACTGGAACACGCGCGCAGACGGTGACGGTCAAGGCGGGCCAGGACGCCGACGGGGCCAACGACACCGGGACGCTGACGCACACCGCCTCGGGCGGCGACTACGTCAACGTCACGAAGGACCTGCCGGTGACGGTCACCGACGACGACACGGCGGCCATCGTGCTCAGCGAGACGGACCTCACCGTGACGGAGGGAGACGCTGCGGGGTCGAGCTACACGGTGAGCTGGCCACCCAGCCCTCGGGCAGCGTCACGGTCACCATCTCAGGACACGACAGCACCGACCTGACGCTGGACAAGACGACGCTGACCTTCGCGTGGACAACTGGAACACCGCGCAGACGGTGACGGTCAAGGCGGGCCAGGACGCCGACGGGGCCAACGACACCGGGACGCTGACGCACACCGCCTCGGGCGGCGACTACGTCAACGTCACCAAGGACCTGCCGGTGACGGTCACCGACGACGACACGGCGGCCATCGTGCTCAGCGAGACGGACCTCACCGTGACGGAGGGAGACGCCGCGGGGTCGAGCTACACGGTGAAGCTGGCCACACAGCCCTCGGCAGCGTCACGGTCACCATCTCAGGACACGACGGCACGGACCTGAGCCTGTCGGGAACCACGCTGAGCAGCAACATGCTGACCTTCACGGTGGACAACTGGAACACGGCGCAGACGGTGACGGTCAAGGCGGGCCAGGACAACGACGGCGCCAACGACACCGGGACGCTGACGCACACCGCCTCGGGCGGCGACTACGTCACGTCACCAAGGACCTGCCGGTGACGGTCACCGACGACGACACGGCGGCCATCGTGCTCAGCGAGACGGACCTCACCGTGACGGAGGGAGACGCCGCGGGGTCGAGCTACACCGTGAAGCTGGCCACCCGGCCCTCGGACAGCGTCACGGTCTCCATTACAGGACACGACGGCACGGACCTGAGCCTGTCGGGAACCACGCTGAGCAGCAACATGCTGACCTTCGCTGTGGACAACTGGAACACGGCGCAGACGGTGACGGTCAAGGCGGGCCAGGACAACGACGGGCGCCAACGACACCGGGACGCTGACGCACACCGCCTCGGGCGGGGACTACGCCAGCATAACCAAGGACCTGCCGGTGACGGTTACCGACGACGACGAGGCGGCCATCGTGCTCAGCGAGACGGACCTCACCGTGACGGAGGGAGACGCCGCGGGGTCGAGCTACACCGTGAAGCTGGCCACCCAGCCCTCGGGCAGCGTCACGGTCACCATCTCAGGACACGACGGCACGGACCTGAGCCTGTCGGGAACCACGCTGAGCAGCAACATGCTGACCTTCACTGTGGACAACTGGAACACCGCGCAGACGGTGACGGTCAAGGCGGGCCAGGACAACGACGGCGCCAACGACACCGGGACGCTGACGCACACCGCCTCGGGCGGGGACTACGCCAGCATAACGAAGGACCTGCCGGTGACGATCACCGACGATGACTGCGGGGACGTCGACATCTGGTGCGCCACCATGAAGTTTAACGCCACGGTGCATTGGGAGGGCAGGTACGATCTGTACACCGCTGAAGTCGACAACAGGGAGTTCAGCCACAACGGCGCGGACTACCAGTTGCTTGAAATCACTGTGCCCCAGAACGGTCACGATTCCGGCGACGACAACCATGTCGTACTGCCGTTCGGCATACCAGAACGGACGCACTTCCTGATTGATTTTCTCAACCTGAGCGGTACGAGCGACCAGGTGTTGGAGCCGCCGAACAATGACTGGCTGGACTGGACGCTGCACGTCAGCACCGTGAGCGACGGCGAAACGCTGACCGCGACGCTTCGCTTCAGCGAAGCCAGGAAATTAGCTGGAGCCTGGTGGCGGTGGTCAGGCGGGGATATCGACGACCTGCGCCGCGCCTGGAAGGAGGGCCAACCCTACAAGCTCAGGCTCGTGGAGGACCCAAGATCGGAGCGGACGCCGCAGCCGCTGAATCCGCCCCTGTACCTGCGTGTCAAAGGGGAGGAGGACGGAGGGAGGACGCAGTTGTACTGGCTCACACCCCAGACCAGGAACGACAGAGTGCCTCCGGTGGACAGCTACAAGATCCAGTGGAAGCAGTCCTCCGGCAGCTGGGACACGGCCACCGACGTGTCGGAGACCACCCGGGGCCACAGTTCCCAACGCCCCGTCTCCCACTTTCTGGACGGGCTGACCCCCGGGGTCGAGTACAACATCCGGGTCATAGCGACCGACAGCGTCGGCGACAGCGAGCCATCCAATGAAATTACCTATACGAAGCCTGCCTCCGGCCAGCACGCCCTCTCAAACACCCCGGCCGATGGTGAGCCGCGCATCAATGGAATCCCGGAGGTGGGGCAGACGCTGTCTGTCGACACCACGACCATTGCGGACGTCGACGGCCTGGATCACGTTGTCTTCCAGTACCAGTGGCTGGCCGATGACGCGGATATCGCCGGCTCCACCGGCGCCACCTACACCGTAGTGTCCGGAGACGTGGGCAAGGCCATCAGGGTGCGTGTCGCCTTCGACCGACGACGGGGGCAACGAGGAGACGCTGACCAGCGCGCCCACCGTGGTGACGGCGGCGGGCCTGCAGCTCCAGTCGGCCACAGTGGACGGCGTCACCCTGACGCTGACCTATAGCGAGGTCCTGGACAACGGGGGTCACGCTGGGGACGACTCCTTCGCCGTGAACGTGAACGGGTCATCCCGGTCACTCATCGGCGTCGGGGTGGGCGGATCCAATGTGCTGTTGCTTCTGTCCTCGGCGGTGGAGGCCGGGGACACGGTGACGGTGGACTACACCGCGCCCGACGGCCCCGATTTCATTCGGGACACCCGCGGCAGGAAGGCGGCCTCCTTCAGCGACAGGCGGTCACGAACGACACGGCTTCGGCCGGAACATCGAGACAGGTTGAACCTCAGGACGATCCAACCGCCTGACTGCCAGTGTCCAGCGGTGAGCCGTCCTCTCACGACGGGCAGGACGCGTTCACCTTCGAGCTGCGGTTCAGCGAGGACCCCCAAGCGGACTTCAGCTACACGACGGTGCGGGACCATGCGTTCACCGTGACCGGGGATCGGTGACCTATGTGCGCCGGCTGGAGCCGGGCAAGAACGTCCGCTGGGAGATCACCGTCACCCCCAGCTCCAGTGCCGACGTGACCATAGCCCTGAACGCCACCACCGACTGCGCCGCCCAGGGCGCCATCTGCAGAGGACGGCGGGAAGCTGTCCGGTGGGCTGCTGCTGGTCGTTCCGGGGCCGAACACCCCGGCACACGGGCGCTCCCACATCACCGGCACCGCCCGGGTGGGGGGAGACCCTCACCGCCGACACCACCGGCATATCCGACGCCGACGGCCTCGACAACGCTGCCTTCGCCTACCAGTGGCTCGCCGACGACGCCGAGATCAAGGGGCAACGCTACACCTACACCCTGTGCCGACGCGATGCGGGCAAGGCTATCAAGGTGGGGTGTCCTTCACCGACGACGCGGGACAACGACGAGGAGTTGACCAGCGCCGCAACGGGAGCGGTGGCGGCGCTCCTCCTCTCTCCAACACCCCGGCGACGGGCGCTCCACCATCACCGGCACCGCCAGGTCGCGAGACCTCACCGCTGACAACCGCCGGCGCATATCCGACGACGACGGCCTCGACAACGCACCCCTACGCGGTCCCTACCAGTGGTTTCGCCGACGACGCTGAACTATTCCCCCCTCAACGGCAACCGTTTCCTCCCTCCTCCAACCCTGGCCGGCCGATGCTGGCAGGCCATCAGGGTGAGGGTGTCCTTCACCGACGACGGAGACAACGAGGAGTCGCTGACCAGCGCCGCAACGGGCGCGGTGGTGGCGGCAGTCGTTAGACCGCCGCTGACGGCCAGCGCCCACGACGTGCCGTCGTCCCATGACGGGAGCTCCACATTCACCTTCGAGCTGCGTTTCAGCGAGGAGTTCCCGCTGAGCTATGTGACCCTGCGGGACCACGCCTTCACGGTGGACGGGGGCACGATGAAGAAGGCTGAGCGGATCACGAAGGGCAGCAACGTACGCTGGCGGATTACGGTCGAGCCGGACGGCGACGGTCGGGTCATCATCACCCTACCGGTGTCCGAGGGTTGCGACGCCCAGGGAGCTATCTGACGGA